>JAECUM010002932.1:212500-262421 GCA_016617855.1 Megalonaias nervosa | reverse complement strand
TATATATATGTATAGTGTGTTTTCATTGAAAGCTACACATTGAAGAGCAGATCTTGTAAAGATAAGAATATCTACTTGTCATCATGGCATAATTTTGGTTTAATTAGCAGTGTTACTGGTTTGTGTCATGTTCACATCTCACAGTTATATTGTGATCTCCTTATGATTATAGATTACTTCAAAGCACCATTGGATTTTACATCAACAGAACATCTTTAATTAAGGTATGAAATGGTAAGCTAATGTTTTTAATTGAATCTAATTTCTATGTTTACTGTTGATAAGTAATGGTTGATATTATAAAAAGAATATTTACTGATGATTTTGAAATAAGAATACAAGCTGTCAGGTTGAAAATATCACATGCATTTTACAGTACGTGATTTACTTTATGACATTTACTTTAATTTGAGACCACTCCAGTGGCCTATTGGTTAGAGTGTCCACCTTGGAGGCCTGAGGTCGCAGGTTCGAACCCCAGCCAAAGACTTATAAGAATGGCACTAACAGCTGCCTCGCTAGGTGCTCAGCATGAAGTTAGTGTTAGGACTGGTCAGCCTGGTGTCAGGATAATGTGACTGGGTGGGACATTATCTGGGTGGGACATTAGCACTGGGGCATCATGTCGTAGACATGTAGCATGATGTCTGCGGCATGATGCCCCAGTGCTAGACTTCGTAATAGACTTCCAAACTGCAGATATCATAGTGACAAGATTGAAAAATTGTTAAAGCTACATTAAAAATCCAAATCACACTCATACACACAGGTACAGAGATAAATATAAAAACTTTCTCATTTGTTTGTTAATTTTCAGATGACACATGTATGTATGCAAATTTGTTGTTTTCCCTTGGATTAATGTCACCTGCAAGTTGGCTTTGATCTTCGATTAAATTTGTCATTAGGTGTTTTCTCTGTCTTTTGATGGATTTACAAAATATCATCATCATGTACATACATACTATGCTGTAACGTTTGTCTTTGATATGGGAAATGAGTTATAAAAGACTTTACCTAAATGACCTTAAGACAAATGATAGGCACAACTTTGGGCAATCAACATCATTATGGATGATAACCCATACATACTTGAATATACCATGAAGTTGGATTCATTATGTAATGAAAGATCAAAGTTTTGGTTGTTTTCAGTTGGATTAGATTAGTATGAAAGTGTATACAGGATGTCTCACACTTTTGAAACATCATTGAGATGTTTTTCCACATGTAGGGCCTTAATTTGGAATAAAATCTTTGCCTTGGGGGATGGTTCTATTACCTGTCATCAATCAAAGTACTGGTAAAACCAGCACATTTAATGTACTTGGAACTGATCATCACATATATCTGCCAATTTAATGACTGTATTGTCATTGAATAACACGTGCTTGTGCGACATATTGCAAATGTTTATGTCTATTATGACAAGAGTAGTAAGGTATGTGAGTCAAATGATCATTGACTCGAAAAAGGTTGAAACTTTTAATCTTGCGTGAAATTTTGATACAGAGTCAAGATTTTAAATTTTCTTAATATTTTTTGCAGACTTTTGTGAATGCTTCTTAAGAACTCTGGGGTTTGCAGATAGACCCACGTTCATTTGCTTTAATCAGATGCTGATTTATGTTGTTAGAATTGCACAATGATCAATATACCATATATATATATATATCAGCATTAAAGAGGTTAGTGTTAGGACTGGTCAGCCTGGTGTCAGGATAATGTGACTGGGTGGGACATCATTCTACATGTCTGTGGCATGATGCCCAGTGCTAAACGTCACTATAAACTATCACACTGCAGACATCATAGCGAATTGACTGAAAAATTGTTAAAGATATGTTAAAAATCTAAATCACATACACAATCACACATATACCATATATATCTGTGTAACTGATTGACAGCTCTGTAACACAGCATTAAGGCGCGGTTCAGTCAATATCATTGGTTTATCGATAAATCATGATACTTGCTCTGGTGATAGTGTATCATCATAGATATTTAAACTGTCGATATTAGAAGGATCATTGAACTAAATGATGTAAACTGTCGAAATGGAAATGTTCTTTTTTTCCTTTCTTTCTCTTCTGATGAAAAAAAATAAGGTTGCTTAGAGCATGTATGAAAACTCTCTTTATACCTACTGTATTGACCCAATTACAGGTGTAACTGCTATACATGCTCTTTTTAAATTTCACTTTATAAAGAATTTTTATTTTATCATGTAATTGCAGTTAATAATTCTCAAGAGGTTTGAAAGTATTTGTCAAAATTTTGTGTGACTATCCATATTTTGATTCACTCTGGTAGATAGTTTTTGCAAACTGTTGTTTGTGTCTAGATTCTTACTCGACATAGGTAGGGTGTAAAGTACTTAAGCACTAGTACGGTAGGCTGGTACATAGACTATAGGTTCTTGATGTAAAATGAAGTCTGTAAGTGAATGGAAACCAGTCAGTTAGACTATTAATGAGTGAAAAATAGTGGCAGAGATGAAGAGAAAATGAAGATACAGGTAATTTTTGAGGGAAACTAATTTTATGGTTATTGTTTTGCCCAAAAATGTTGAAGGAATTAATGTGTCTGGAATTGGAGGGATGGATGCACCAATTTACTCTCACCAGACTGTAATTGTTACTGTCTCTTGGTAGGTATGCTTGGATAGAAGTTTGATCCTTTCAAAGAATGTGTTATCCATTCCAGATGGGCTACATAGAATAGATTACCCCCAAATTTTCTTGACACTAGGATTTCTGATACACATGCTCATGTGTTGGCATCTCTCATCACAGTTTGGTTCACAAACAACCATGTTTGAATCACTTATTAAATGATCAAAGCATACCTGGATTCTTTTTTTGACCTTCCTTGTCCCTAAGGCTACAACATTTACAGGTGTAAATGACATAGTTTAGTTTACTGCCTGTAAACACTTACAGAATTTGTAAACATGTAAACAAATATTCATACAGCTGACCATGATGCAGGAACTACCCGTTTCAGTTAAATTATAATTCCACATTACTTCTGATGAGGATTTCTTAGTAGAATTTTTTAGGTAGTTCTTTTCTTAAAGTGGGCACAGCCAATATATGTATGTGAGAATGTTTGGTAGTAGCTTGGTGTGGGTTGGTGGTTCTTGCCAGATTTTCGTAGGATTTTCCTCCACCAGTTATACTGGCCACCATGTATAACCTGTCTTGTGCTGAGAAATTGCATCAAACCCCAAAACAACAACTTTTCTTAAAGTATGTATCTCTGATTTTCACATTGAATCTGGCATTGCTAGGAAAAAGCAGAAGTTGAAAAGAATTGCTTAGATCACATATTACACAATGTTACACATCAGGTTGATTTACTAATTATGCTGGTAAATGTTTTTTTTTAAACACAGTATTTACCTTTATTCAACATGTTTGCTAAGCTAACAGAACCTTTGATTAGAAATCTATTATTGTATAGAAACTGTTTCTGTGATTGAAAATCGTAGAAAAGCATCCCGTGTGCATGCCTCAGCCCTATGTCTGGTTCCATTATTGATATTATGATCATGTAAATATATGTATCTGTAGTGAACAATAATACAGTGATTCAGGAGACTTTTACCTAAACTGCAGGATATATTCAACAATGACGTAATTAGCAACTGAATCGTGTGATAATGAGAGGTTAAAGGTGTACAGCAAATCAGAAAATTGTAAGCCAAGCAAGGTACATGATAATAGTTGTCAGTTTTTATGCTAATTGGTAGATAGGGGAAAGGGTTGAGTTTTTAATCATTTCAATTAAATGCCATAATTTGGGTTATTGAAAACATATACATGTTTATGAAGTTTGGTAAACATTGCATACTCATTTGCTCCACAGTTTAAAAGCATTTATTGAGTCACATTGTAATGCATCATTTGGTGTTTTATGGATGATCTACATCGAATGAAATTACTTTGTGGTGGCGCTCTACAGTTTCGTATTTAGCATAGGGTTAGTATTTTAAAGAAAAAGAATTTCCCCGGGTTTCCTCACTAGTTATACTGGTTATTTAAAAAAGACTTTGTATATTTTAGGTATTGTTCAAAGAACCTTTAATTCCCTTTATTTTGGTGTATGATTGATGGGTGTAATATGGGTCATAGAGTATACAGCTTGGCCTTACCCCAGATGTGCACCTTTCAAAAAAGTGCTAGCTCCACTTGCTCATTTTCACTTCCCGAACTTCACAGGTAAATTGTAAAAAAAAGAGCCGATAACTTTTTTTACATTTTATATATTTGGTAATTCATTCATTGCACTTTCAGAAGCTGGTATTGTCTAGTCTGGCAAAATTCATTTTCCCAATTTTAATAGCTGCCAAGGATAGTGTACTTTAGACAAATTCAGGTTGAGTTTTGGAGCACAAGGGAGCAGTCATTTTAGTTAGCAGTGTGCTAAGATCATTTACAATTTCCAAAAGTACAATATCCAAAGAAATGTCAGCCACATTACATGAAAGTAGCATAGAGGTATGCCAACATTCTCACCACTGTGCATGTTTTAAATGCAAACAACTTCACCTTACATACATCACTCTCTCAAAAGGACATAATAACTGGTGAATTAGCGTGCTTAAAACCGACTAGAATGCTGACCAATCATTGTTCAGGTAGATTGGTCATTTGGTGCTAAACAAAAGGAAAGAATTTTAATTGTGCTAGATCTTACTTGGCTGAATTATGTAAAAAGGAAAATTTTTCTTTTATTGTCTTAATATAAAAGAAAAATTTTCTTTTTTACATAATTCAGCCAAGTAAGATCTAGCACAATTAAAATTTTATTGCCTTAATCGAACCGCTCCGGTGGCCTAGTGGTTAGAGCATCCGCCTCGGATGTGGGAGGTCGTGGGTTCGATCCCCGGCCGAGTCATACCAAAGACTTATAAAAATGGTACTAACAGCTGCCTCACTTGGTGCTCAGCATTAAGAGGTTATAGTGTTAGGACTGTTCGGCCTGGTGTGAGGATAATGTGACATCATGCCACATGTCTAAGGCACAATGACCCAGTGCTAGACATCACAATAAAACTGCCACACTGCAGACATCGTAGCGATATGACTGAAAAATTTTTAAAGCTACATTAAAAATCCAAATCACATCACTTTATTGCCTTAATCATATTTTTGGTGCCATGGATGAGGTGGTGCCTTGGAATTGCCATTTACAGAAACTATGTGTTAGGAAATATGTATAAAAATGACATTCATAGTATGAAAACTAAAAATAGCAAGTAAATTTGCATTGGATATAATGTCTAAAGCTTTTAAACAAAAGAGGGAGAGAGAGAGAGAGATTGGATGGTGCAAGTGCTTGTGTGGCCGTCTGTTCACAGCCAAGATCAATGTCAATGTTAAAGGTACTATTGAAGCTCTTTTCTTTCACTAGGTAAATAAAAGACAGGTATGAAAGTACTGGGAATCTCTTGTTCATGTAATTTGTCAGCAATTACATGTGCAGCACTGTAATGGGGAGATAAGCAGCACAAAATAAATATGTTTGCTTGAAAAACAGGAAATGCTACAATTATTTTGAAAGTGTCATTATTTGTGTGGATGAATTGGTTTGAAAACATCATTTCTGTATTTTGTTATTAGAAACCATTATGCTTAGAAATGTAATAAAGTGAAGTTTTTATACTTTGAATGCAAAAACATTCTGAAATAAACATGTACTGCTAGCTACTTGTGAACATTATGTTAAATTTAAAAGTTTTTCAACAAGACTAAATTTCAATTTTTTTTCAAAGAGGCATGTTTGGGTGCAGTTGATCTTATGTTTTAGACAACATGTACCATGTAAATGGGTTGTGTTCAGGACGCTATAATTAATAGTTATGTCTTTTGTTTTTGTACATAAAAATGTATTGTTTTGCTTGATTTGAGCATGTTTCAGTTACCACAATGCACGGTAGTCAGTTTGAGCTAAAGCCATTAGGTCTAGACTAGTTTGCCAAAGTACATTATATCTACAAGAAAAGCCAACAATACTGTGTTGATCCTGATATACAATTTTGCCTTTAAAAGTATATAACTAGTCAAATTTGTTGTCAACAGGCCCTTGGCCTGATTTGGCAATTTGACTAATTATTCTACATCCTGAATCGAACTACATATAAATTTGAACAGCTGTGTGAAGTACTTATATTGTTAGAAAATATTAAAGCTTATATAGGTACAAAAGATTGTAATTTAAGACACATCTGACATTATTGGTGTAATTTCAAATTGATCATTATGGATAATAATTTATACAAGTAAAAAGTTTAAATTTTAATATCACAATTTCTTTAATTTGGCAACAGTGGGGTTTCTGTTGCACAAATGAAACGTATGCTTCATTTTTAGTGAGGGTGAAGTACTAGACCAATCAAAGCATTTGATTTAACATGTGGCATCAAATATTTTGCTTTTTCAAGGCCTTAATAAGTTGGCAGATTAAATATGCCTTCCATAATGCACTGTGCATTATGTTGTGATGCTGTCAATCTGGCAGTCTGTCACCATTTTGATTTTGATAGTATTATAGGTTTTCCACATGTACAGTAACTAGACTTTGTGGAGGGTTTGCACATTTGATACGGAAGAAACTGATCGAGTTTGGTTTCACAAGCTAAAAGGAAAAAGTCATTAAATGATTAAAAAAAAGAAGAAAAAGTTTCCACACCATAGCTCTGATTTCCATCATCTCCAGTTACCAGATTTTGTGAATAGCTTGCAGTTGGGATAAGGAAGAAGTGTTTCAATTTCGGATCCAAAGATCAAAGGTCAAGGTCACTTAAAGATAAAACTGTCATATTTTCAGGAAACCTCTACCGGGTACCTGTCGATCCTAACGATCAGTTATCTAGGTACCTAATTACAAGGGAAACTATTTTAAATGTGAAACTGAACTGCTTTGTTGTAGGTTCATGCATGCCCCCCCCCCCGCGGAATAAGTGTAATTACTAATATAAGTGGTAAAAAAAGTGTCAGCTGAGCATATAAAGAGCAGTCTAAATACTGTATTACATGCTGTAATTACAGAAAACTTTATGAAAATTGTACAATGTTTTTTCTACTTACCTGGATCTGCAGTTAAAATTCTTGCCATAAATCGGTTAAATCCATGTGGATTAGTACAAGAGTATAGACAGAAAGCAAATTGATAAATTAATTATGCATAACACTCACTGTAACTAATTATGCATAACACTCACTGCATGTATAATTTTCCCTGAATGGTTGTGAAGTCCACAAATGATGAATGCTGTATTAAATCACTATCAAATTATTCTTTCAAAATTTGTAAAGTGCTATTGATTTGTCCTTTTCCTAATGCAGCATGTTTTTAAGTTTAACAAAATCCCTCTCCTCTAACATTTTTCAGTCATAACTTCATGAGTCACATCAATAAAGCCAGTTTCAATTAATATCTGGTGCCATTTTCTTTTTCAATTTAGATTGGTCTACTATATATGTGTATATAAAAATATAAAGAATCTGTGATGCATGGTTTCATATTCAAGAAACTCATCTGTTTTCTTGGAACTGTTTCATGAACAGTTACTATAAATATAAAATAAGGAGATTAGATGGAGATCTAATGATGGATAAAAGCGCAGCAGCCAATAGTCACACAACACAAGCCTCGAACTGTAATTGTTATTCTGTGTCTTGCTTGTTCTTGATGTCATTGATCTGAACTTGGAAACATTTTGTTTTTAATTTTTAAAAAAAAAGATACCCGTTTGCCTATTTTATTACCCAGGTTATTATCAGCAAGCTGGTACCAGGGTACCTGTTGACAGCTTTACTTAAAGAGGATTTTTGTTGTTGTTGTTGTTATAGGGTTTAACACCATTTTTCAGCACAAGATAGGCTATACATGGTGGCCAGTATAAATGATGTAGGAAGAACCCGGGAAAATACTTAAAGAGGAAACATTGTTTCTGCACAATAACTCAAGCTCTAGATGGCTTGTACTTGGGATAGGGAAGAATCCTATTAATGTTGGAGTAGAAAGGTCAAAGATCAAGGTCCCTGACTTAAAACAAAAATAGTTTCACTACTATACATTAGCTCCACTCCACATACCTTAACCAAACTTGTGGGTGACTTGACTTTTGGATAAATCAAAAGCCCAGTATAGAGGGATTAAAGGTTAAGGTCAATAAATAAAAAAGACTTTCTGCACAATAACATAACATTAGTTCTGTGTCACAGACCTGGAGCAAACTTTGTAGATGGCTGACACTTAGGGTAAAGAAGAAGCCTTGAGAGAAATAAAATCTATAAAGTTTTAAACTACAGTAATTTAGCAAACAACATGAAAGGTAGACAGAAAAAAATACTTTTGCATATCACACCATATGAACAATGAAAAGAAAAAAATAATTGTGAAAAGAATAAAAAAAGAAATTATAATGCAGGAAGGAGAATGAATCGATTTTAGACATTTTTTCAGAAGATAAAAGGATTTGGATGCTTACATGTAAACATAGCTGTTCCGTGATCATTTGCTGGCATTGTGAGGAACAATCAAATGGTCATTCTGGTAGATTAGTATTATACCTGGGGAAACTACCATAAATGAATACCATATGCACATACACTCGTATACACTCTGATCCAACTGCATATACCCAGATCTGCTGTCTCATAATACAGAGGCATATGTAGGTCGATGCAGTTAGAAGTAATCAGTAGATCAAACAATATAGACTCTGATCTGCTGGCACTTTATGCAATGGCAGATCAGGGTCTGTTGTTTGCAGTTTGACCAGTCTTGTACTTGTTCAAAGTATTAGTGTTAAAGTTCAGTTTCAGAAAGAGAAATCAACAGAAAAATTGGAGGATTTGTAACTCAGTATCAGAAATAAAAATCATCACAGTAACCTATTTATGATTTAGCAAAAAGTGCATATGTTGTCAGTGTTGCAGCAAAGGAACTTAAAAATCTCTACTCTCATATGCATTCTTCAAAACTGACCATTTTCCTTTCAGTGTAAAAAATTAAATAAGGAAGAAAGAAAAGAGAAAAACTAATTAAGACAATCAATTAGAGTACCTCTTATATTTAGGCCTCCTATAATTTGTCATTGATTTCATATGTGTGAAGGTCCTTCAGAATAATAATATAAGTGGAGGATATAATATATACAATATTTTTTAAAAGTAACTCTGCAGACATGCTTGTCCTTATCTGGTATTTTTGTTCTGTTCTTCTTTTCCATTGATATCTATCAAAGTCAAATGGAGGGATAATTCTTTTTGGCAGGTGAAATTCTATCGTTTTGAGAGTTTAATTGAAAGTTGAGTGGTAGCTGCCAAGTTTATAATGTTATTTGTAAAGCCTCTTTCCTATATTCTCAATGCACAGAGTCTAACAGTTATAATATATCGTGTGTTTTCTCCCCCCCCCGGTGATATTAATCATGCAATTTAAACTTGATGTTTACACAGTACAGTTAATGTTAATGCCACCAATGATAAATGTAATGATAAGAGAAAAGTCAATGCAGGTAGTCTGTAAAGAGTTATTTCCCTCTTTGAACTATTTATTAGGGTTTCAAGTTAAGAAACTATTATTGGTTTGTAAACCTAAAAATGGGCAGTTCTTTTAAAGCTGTTTCCCTCTTCTGCTCTGTTTAGGCTTCCCCCCTTGCTGCAAACTTTCATTATTAATCAGTGTTGTAAATGACCCCTTGAGCTCCCATATAGATTATATTTGGTGTCAGAGATGGGAATTTCTTCAAAGCATTGAAGTAGAGGAGGAGGAGGAGGAGGAGGAGGAGGAAAGGATTGAATGACTCATGCACAAGGAGGATGGATGCTTTGTGTTCATATGCCTTCTATTGATTCCAACTATACCAGTCACAGCCTTACAGTGTGAGCCAACAGCCCTATCAGTGAGTGGTTCAATAGTTTCAGCACTGCATGTTGTTTGTGCTCTGCTACCAACATTAATATTGCTTGCAAATGGAGGAGTAATAAAACACAGTGACATTTGTTGGAGGATTTTATGGGTGATTTGTATTTGTGTAGTGCTGATAAAGAGATGGCTAATTTCTGTCAATAATTTATGAGGTAAGAGTTTGTAGTAATTGTTTGTGTATTTATCTATTTGATAATGGGGTTTTCAGAACCATTCATCCTCCATGTCTGAAACATAAATGTAAGGACGATTGAGCAGTCTGATTGTATCTTAATTTGGAAGACATAATTTCAGCTAAGGTTTGATAAAAAATTATGCACTTGAATGGTATGACATGTTCAGAATATAGATAATTGTATGGGAAGCTCACTGCGGATATTATGTTATTTTCCTCTATCAGTTCATGGGTTTTTATATTCGCTTCAAATGCAGTCAACTATCAGTCTTTCACAACATCAGTGAAAATTTTATAAAATGTTAGCTATCATAAAGAGAGAAATTATTGCCATTTATTCAAAAGGGCAGAACTGAAACTGCAAAAATACTGCCCTTCAGTCAACAAGGGAGAATTGCAATACTGCAAAAACAGTGCCCTTCAATCAGCAGTGCAGAATTGAAACACAGCAAACATATTGCAAGATCTAAAACACATTTTTGGCACCATCAAAATTATTGGATGAACAGATTAGGTTAGAAGAAAAACAAAAGTGTGCATTTTGGTGATGTCTAACTTGTTGTAATAAGAATTTCCTGATTGAAATATATTTTTAGATTGATATGTTTGTTGCCTGCTGCAGGTAGAGTAAGTAGTACTGATGCTTTTAAAGGTTCATCTGTGGTTAGTGGTGATACTATTAAGTAAAGAATGTACACTTGGAATTGACTGGAGTTGTCTAGTATAGAGAGGTGAGGTATCAATGTTTTATAATGAGTGTATATTAAGTCTTCTGATGGTGTTGATTGATGTATTAACCCCCATGAGACTATTCTCTTGTAGATAACTGATCTAAGGGATTCTCCACAGGTCCCAGTTAGGGTATCATGTGATTGAACTTCAGTATTTGTTTCACCAAAGATTGTATAATCCTCTCTTTTATTCACTTTGTCTATCTGTTAATTAATACCATTGGGCCTATCTGCCTTCTTTTCTGTATGTACCTGTATGTTGATTAGTATTTCCCTTAGCTTTGTACATCTATGTGTGTATACAATTATACACAGTAGTCAGTCAGTCTCTCATACACATTAGACATTCTGTGTCAGTAGCTTGTGTATAAATGCGTGTGTTTATGTTAGTATACATGTGTGGGACTTGTGATAATTAGTTGTGCTGTATATATTTGTGCACATATCTAAAGAGGGCCTCAAGGTAGATTGTTACTGGTGTGTAATTGACCTATTGCCACTTGACAATCCTGCTGATCCATTAACCAATCAGCGAGTGTAAATTAGACACACCTCCAGGTACTGCTTATGTCCGCCATTTTCCTCCGACAAGCTGCTTGTAGCAATAATGAATTGATTATGATAAGTACAGTGAAACCTGTTATGAGAGACCGCCCCTTCTGCCAACAAAAAGTGGTCTCTCAAGACAGGTGGTCTTTCATAGCAGGTTTGTACAAAAATAGCAGTTTCCAAGGTCCAGTTTCAGAACAATTTCAAGAAAAATAACCACAATCACTGTACATATATTCTATTCTTTATTAATAGTTCTTGCTAAAATATTGTATGCATTCATCCAAAAACAAAATTATATTGTAATAAAGATATACTTCCATCATTAAACATGAAATCACATTTACATTTGAAGATCACATATTTTAGCATATGAAATCGTTTCTGAATTACTCGTTTTCCTTTATAACAACTTAAAATTGTTTTATCGATGTTTAAACCTCTTTTTTGCAAGTGGTCTGCACTTTTTCACTTCTTTCAGTTACAATAATTATTTTCTCCAGCATTAAAATTTGTCTCTTTTTAGTTGGCGGTTCGTCCATTGTTATTAAAATTATAGGTGTTAAAATTATTAGTGCTCAGTTGTAATATCGAACGTAAAGATGGTGGCTGTGGGAAAATATGAAAAATCTATACATGTGCATTGCATATCTAACAATTAATGAAATAAAAAGAAACAATTATCTCATTCAGAAACAAGACCATTTACTCAGTGACAAAAGTCAACGGCTTCATTCAAAGATAACATACTGGTATTAACTCTACAAGCAAAGTGTGTAACCCGGTCGCACCAACTTGAATAGACGACAGCTTTGTGATTGGGATGTCATCACTTAACATGGGGGGGGGGACACACATCACAAGTCTTGAGCACTATCAGTCGAATCCCGCAAATGATTCTCTCTTGCTGGTTTAATAGACAATGACCTTATTCACCCCCGGCAATACCGATTAACTCGAGACAAACAATATACCTGACCACTACGTCAACTTTGACACTTCAGCGGCATTTCATGACAAGTATATTAGCCTGGTCTACGGACTATAGCATCTATCACCAGTAGCAACAATCCTTTTTTAAATATTCTTTTTGATATTTGTTTTTGATCAGAACAATCGATACTAATCAAGCGGTCGTTGTAATAATTGATTACATAAAGGTCACTGGTGTCTGTCAGTTCTCACGATACAGTCGTCATAGGGATGCCAGGTCCTACGAAGGCCGGGAAGCAGGTTAATTACGGGAATAATTAGTCTGGTTCCCTGCTTTGTATGCTTTCTGATTTCCTCACCCCTATATGAATAACGGAGAACAACATAAGGAGCACATGAAGCAGGGAACCAGACTAGGAAATAATCTCCATATACTTTAGTCTGGTTTACGACAGAAACTATAAAACACTACCAGCCTAGCAAAAAAAAAAAAGATCAGAGATCGGTAGCCAGCCTATTTTTTAACAGATTTTTTTAATATATTTGGAACGGTATGAGCGGTCGTTCCAACAGGGATTAAACAAAGGTTGGTGGAGTTTATCCTCGTTTTTTTTAATGCGGTCGTTCATAGCAGTGTTGAAATGCACATTTTGCCAAGATATCGCGGTTGCTGGTCGCGTTCAGCAGGTGGTCGCTCATAGCAGAGCATTTATATAATAAAATCGATCCGTGCAATACGATTGTGGTCGTACATGACAGGTGGTCGCTCATAGCAGAGGTCGCTCAAGACAGTTTTTACTGTATTTACAAATTTTGCAAAGATTTGATTATTTCTTGATCGATAAGGGTGAAAAGAATCAGTGGGAGTCTTGTAATTCTTGCAGTCGATATCCAAATCGTCTAAAAAGAGGAATTAGATTTATTCCTTTCCCAAAACATAGATAAAACTTCGATGGACAAAGACTATTTTGTGGTCGCGTGTACGATCAGCTGAATATGGAAATAATTGATGACAATGACAACATGTTTCTTTGTGTAAAAGTATGTAGAAAAGCATGTCCTGTTGATGGTTTGAAGAAAAAAAAAGAAATTGAAATTGAAAATATATACATAAATAAACATTTCTAGAATATGAGTGGAGAGCCCCCTAAATTTCGGGTTTTGATGTATATTCATTTCTTGTATTAGAAGTAGTGAACCCCAGACTGCATTATTGAAAGTTTGAAAATTTTGATTTTAATGTTGGCTTGTCTTAAAAATTATGATTTATCGTCTTGATCTTTCAGACACTTGAGTGACTCTTTACTTTCTCACTGGGCTGAAGGGGTGGGGGGATACAAAAATGTAATAATAAAGAAATAAAAAAACAATGGTTTGAGATAATTATCATCCGATATATTAAGCATGCATTTACATGTTTCCATCAACAGACATCACTGATCAAAATTCCATCTGATGAACAGTAGAACTTCAAAATTATTATGGATAACAGTATACTTCTAAACAGTAATTATTTAGGATTTTGTCATTAATTTTCAATTTATTTACTTCCAAGGCAGCATAAACATAAGCCAAATAAGATTAATAAGGATAAGATTACAGTGGTCCCCCTCTCATACAGCCACCTCTTCTGCACCGGGAAAGTGGCCTTATAGGACGGGTGGCCTTTCCAGAGGGGAACTAAATTTTTTGTGAGAAGTATATGTAATGTACGTAGTAAGAAAGCTACATTCTTCAAAGCATTTAATATCTTCATTTAATATATTTGTTTAAAAGTAACATTAATTATTAAAAGGTTCTCCTTGTTATAACAATAAACTTATTTCAACTGAATATGCAATAATAGTTCTTATTCTTGGCGTAAGCGTGATATGCGAGCAGGTGTTGTTGTCATGCACATTGCAGAACCATTCAAAAATGTCATTTAAATCTTGGTACATACATAATTCTCTTTCCATTTGCTCCATTTTCCTACTGCTGCTGAATAACCTCCTTATCGGTTACGATGTTGTTTATTCGAGTCTTTTCAACATAAAATTGTTTTATTCGAGTCTTTCTAACCTAAAATTGTTTGGCAAGTCCCCCCCTACACACCTCACACAATGTTGTTGAGTAGAATAACCAACTTTTTTCTAAAATAATTGTCTCCGTTTACATGATGACATGTTAATGTTTGGTAATGATTTATTTGGATGTTGCTAACTGTATGCGATTTAATTATACAGATGAAACTTTTGTAGAGTGGATGAAATGCCTTCTTTGTAAAGGAAGCGATAAATGTGATGTCATGTGATTTTTCGGTCTTTGTCTGGTACCCTGTTTAGTTCAAGGTTAATTTCTGTATGTGTGTGTGTCTGCGCAAAATCTATTTTTAGCCTTTGCTGACCCTGTTATGATCTTGACAATTAGGTCCAGTTGTAATCATCAATGTTGCCAACTACAAGACTGATAAAACAATTTTTCAGCATTTAAACAAAATGCCATGTGTTTTTAAAGACAGCGATCTTGTCACGTGATTCATTAGTCGCAGTCTGGTACCCTATTGTTTTTACATTTCTTTACGCTAAGTGAGAGAAGCCAAAACGGCTTGGATATGAACGCAGATTTGACCTGAACAATAGCACCTCGCAGCCGTTAGGATTTGTAATCTTGACAATTATTGTCAGTAGTAATAGCCACTAATTATGAAAGAGAACAAGCTCAACATGTAACTAAGGGAAGCCATAAAGGCTATCAAACCATTTTCTCGCTGACTTGTGTATTGTACATCAATGCCGCCACTTCTCAGCTGTTACTGCTGTTCAGTAATTGTAATCTTAACAATTATGAGAGTGACTAAACCGGACATCTCATGATAACACAGCAGTAAGGCTAATTGGATTACGTGTACTTACCTTTCTGCATGGATTAAAATTTGAGTCTTTCTCGGCTTTATGGAATAAATGTGGCTTCTCGTGAGGCATAAATGATATACATGTAATATTAACCTTAGTGGTACATGTACTTAGTGAACACCTCTTTCAGTAACGAAAACCTGACATTGGGAAACAGAAATCGGATTACTTAACACACATTATGAATAAAATACTGGTTCTGGATACATATTACAAAATAAAATGCGGCCGCTTGTGAGGGGTAAATTATATATTTTTGCACTAATATTTGCTGGTCGCGTTAGCGGGGTGGCCTTTAGTTGAGGAGTACTTTTGAACACAAACTCATCGGTGCCGACGGATTCTGGCCATAAGGAGCGGGTGGCTGCTGGTCAGGGAGGCCGTTCAAGAGGGGGACCACTGTATATACTAAAAACATTAGCATTTTTGGGAGCGAACTTCCTTTTACATTAATAATTTCTTGAACAAATTTAAAATTGATTTTATTACTTACTGAAATAAAACACTTAGGGTTTTTACTATATGAACTTGAACTACAAATATAAATATTGTCTACTGCAGTATAATTTATGCAACTTTGAAATTTTACATTTTTAGGAATAATACAAATCATTTTTAATAAATCACTTAAACTGAAACATATTTCCTTGCTCAATACTGCTTGTTTGTCAGAGGTTAACAGGTGGTCATGTCACCTGATTTGGTAGGGGTAGTGATCTATCATTTTGAGTAAGGTCAGTTGACCTTATGCGAGATGATAGATTGCTCCGCCTACCAAATCACATGACATGACGTCCTGCTAACCTCTGACAAACATGCAATATTTGGCAAAGAACTACGTTTCAGAAAAATATATTTCAGCTTGAGTGAAATGTTTATTGAAAATGATTTGCATTATTCTTAAAAATGTAAATATTACAAAGTTGCATAAATTATACTGCAGTAGACAATATTTATATTTGTAGTTCAAGTTCGTATAGTAATAATCTTAGGGTTTTTTTCAGTAAATAATAAAATCAATTTTAAAGCTGTGCAAGAACTTATTCATGTACAAGGAACTTCGCTACAAAAGATGCTAATGTATTTAGTATATAATCTTATCCTTATTAATTTTATCTGGCTTATGTTTATGCTGCCTTGGAAGCAAATGAATTAAAAATTAATAACAAAATAGTAAATAATTACCGTGTAGAAGTATACTGTTGTACATAATAATTTTAAAGTTCTACTATGTTCGTCAGATGGAGTTTTGATAAGTGATGTCTGTTGATGTAAACATGTAAATGCATATTCAATATATTGGACAATAATTATCTCAAACCATTGTTTTTTTATTTCTTTATTATTACATTTTTGTATCTCCACCCTTCCTTCAGCCCAATGAGAAAGTCAAGAGTCACTCAAGTGTCTGAAAGATTGAGGCAATAAATCATTGTTTTTGGGACAAGCCAACATTAAAGTGTAAATTTTCAAACTTTAAAGTAATACAGTCTGGGCTTCAGTGCTTCCTATGCAAGAAAAAATAATAAACATCAAAGCCCAAAAGTTAGGGGGTTCTCCAACTATTTTCTAGAACTTCTGTTTTTACATATATATTTCAATTTCAATTCCTTTTTTTCCTTCAAGTCATCAATGGGACATGCTTTTCTACGTACTTTTATGCAAACAAACATGTTGTAATTGCCATCAATTGTTTCCATATTAAGCTGATCGTACATGCGACCAAAACAAAAAGTCTGTATCCATTTTTGTCTATGTTTCGGGAAAAGAACAAATCTAATTCCTCCATTTAGACGATCTGGATATCGACTGTCAGAATTACAAGGCTCCCACTGCCTTCTTTCACCCTTATTAATCGAGAAATCAGTAAATCATTGCAAAAATTGTAAACAATGATCATAATCAATTCATTATTCCACAAGCAGCTTGTCGGAGGAAAATGGCAGAGGTAAGCAATACCTGGAGGTGTGTCTAATTTACACTCACTGATTGGTTAATGGATCAGCATGATTGACAAGTGGAATAGGTCAATTGAATTTTCCTTGTGAAATTAATATTATTATTATTATAGAGTTTTTTTCTCACAGTAGCATGCACATGCACAACAAAATGTTTTTTCTTTGCAGATGGGTAGGGGTAGAGGGATGGGTGGGGTATATACTTGAGTTATAAGGTGTCTCTTTTTGAATATAACTGATGGATTTAGACTGTTGCCGTTACATATACAGCCATGTTACATGTGTTCCAGTCTTGCTATGTAAAACAGTGTGTGTGTGTTTTGGATTTTTAACATAACTTTAACAATTATTCAGACATATCGCTATGATGTCTGCAGTGTGACAGTAGCATCATGTCCCACCCAGACACATTATTCTGACACCAGGCTGACCAGTCCTAACATTAACCTCTTAATGCTGAGCACCAAACAAGGCAGCTGCTAGTTCCATTTTTATAAATCTTTGATATGACTTGGCCAGGGTTTGAACCCACAACCTGTTACATCCAAGGTGGACGCTCTAACCACTTGGCCACCGGAGCAGTTGCTATACAAATTGAATAATACCATTAATTTTGCCAGTCTGATTCTTTTTTTGCTAGTTGGAATATTTTTCTAACCACAACAAATTTCATTGTATTTGTAAATTTTTGTCATTCTTGATTTTTTTAAAATAATTTCTTTTTACCAACAACTTTTTTGCGAACTCTGAATTTTTCTAACATTTTTTTGTTGTTGCTACTTCAGTATTATTAGCTCACCTGGACATAAGGCCAAAGGAGATTATGGCCTGGCATGACTTGTCATCTGTTGTGCATGATCAACAATTGTTGTTGTTGTTGTTCTTGTAGGGTTTAACACCATCATTCAACACAAGATAGGCTATACATGGAGACCAGTATAACTGGTGGAGGAAGAACCCTGGAAAACCCTGAGAAGAACCACTGACCCACGAGAAACTACTGGCAAGCTTTCTCACGTACCCACGTTAGCCGAGCCTGTGACTTGAACCCATGCAGACAGAGGTGAGATGGCAGTGATCCAGAACAGTGAGCACTTTAGACCACTTGGCCACTAAGGGCTCCTATCAACAATTGTTATTTTTGAGCTTTTCAAAACCACTAAATCAGTTTGAACCCAATTTGGCAGGCAAGCATTCTGGCATGCAGACCTTTCAGGTACATTTGTAAAAATGCTGCTGATTGCCATTACAATCAGTAAAAAACATTTAAATGGCTTTCTTTAATAACCACTTGACAGAATTTGAGCTGATTTTACAGAAATCATAGGGGCATGAATATCTTTTGACTTTATACAAATTAGCTGCCGATTCTCCGTAAACTAAGGTCACCATTACTGAAAGCAGAAAAAACATGAAACGTTGACTTTTCAAATATATTTGAAACAGAATCTGACCAAATTTGACAAAAAATATGTTGGCATATCAGCCATTGTCAGTCTTAAAGAAACGATGCTTCACCTTCAAATATTGAAGTCATTGTTAAAAACAGAGAAACCTTTAAATCCATTTGTAAGTTTTCCAGGGTCACAGAATTTTAAAGTACTGCTTTGCATTAGAGGTGCATCAGATATTACCAGTAAACTGGTTTACTGAGGTATTTGTTTCCATTGGTATGTACCACAGTACTTTTTCACTTTACAGGTACATCGATAGTTTCTGTCAGTAGGGACTTGGTGTAAATTGTAGAATAATTTTGTTACGAATTTTATGATATTAAAAGTATGTTTTCATTTTTAATAACAAAATAATTGCAGAAATTATTTTTTATTGATTTTACAAAATAGATATATTTGTGATAAATGAAGTTTGAATAATATAATTATATTTATAAGCCTTCAGTTACATTTATGACATGTGTCATGTATGTCAACATGGCAGCAAAATGGAATTTTTTAAAAGACATTCGGACCACATTCAACTTTTGGAAAAATTTTGAAATAAAAGGAAAGCAAAATGTCATTGTTTTTAGTTATTTACCCGTGTATGTATTGTTTTTAGCTATTTACTAGAGTATGTTAATGTGTTAAGTAAGATTGCGAATTATCATAAGATTTTCAGGAGAGCAGTTGCTTTCTGTTTGTCTCTTACATAATTTCCCTAGTCCACCAGATCTAGTGTGTTTTGTGTTTACTGGTCCTCTCGACAATTATCTTGCTGGATGTTAGCATCCCAAAGTTTCCCTGCCAGTTAAATCAGGAGTGGAGCTTGAATACTGTAGACTATGTCAACACTTCCCATTTTTATCATCAACAAGCTCTCTAATGTCAGCACAGTATCTTTTACAGGGTGTAAGCTTGATCAACCCACTTTAGTTATAGCTTTTCAGATGACAACTTATACAGCAGTTAACAAACCTATAGCAGGTTCATCTACATGTACTATACTCACCATTTTATTTTCAGGGGAGGTGGGGTCCGCAATTTTCTTTCATGCAGAGATATTTTGTTTCATTTTATCTTAAGATAATTAATTTCAGATAATATAATGGATATAATATGGTGTTAATTTGCAATGAATCAAAGAAAGATTTTTTTCCAGCTTTTTGAGAGCCAGAAATTTTTTTAAAAATTACTGGCCCCGCGCCCAGAAATTAAAATTGTTGGTCCCAAATATAATTGCTGTAAACTGTGGTATATATCACAATGTGTTCAGAAATACTGCAGTATACCGTGGTACAGAAATTTTTGTGGTACCCAGCTCTACTTTCACTGAGACTGACAGTCATTATAGTGATGCTGTATATTCAGGTGATTGATGTTTGATCCGAGACTTCAGCAACATGTGTTATGGAAGACTTTAGTTCAATTTATTGATATTTTACTTTATTTTCATTTTCCAAGATACTGTATATACCCGCCTATAAGTTGGGTCCACCAGCAAACAATATAGACCCTGATCTGCTGTTTGTTCAAATGATTAGTCCTAATAACCTGCATAGACCCAGATCTTCTGGTGCTGTAAATGCTTTAAAAAATTCCTTTTATGTTGGGTCTTGTCTTTTATTTGGGCAGAAAGTAGAACACTATGGTTAATATGGAGACATTAACACTGATCTTTCTCTAGGGCTTGGATGGACCTACAGGTGGATGAACAGGCACACACAGATGGACACCAAATTGATCACTTTGTTGAGCTTCTGCCAAGACAGGTTTGACAAAACAGCTTGCAAAATGGTCCTATCAGCCTGCAAGTAAAAACCTTAAAGTTTGACCACCCTGGTGGCCTAGTGGTTAGAGAGTCCACCTCGTATGCGGGAGGTCACCGGTTTGAATCCCGGCCATGTCATACCAAAGACTTACAAAAATGGTACTAACAGCTGCCTCGCTAGACACTCAGCATTAAGAGGTTAGTGTTAGGACTGGTTGGCCTGGTGTCAGGATAATGTGACTGGGTGGAACATCATGCTACATGTCTGTGGCATGATGCCCCAGTGCTAGACATCACTACAAACTGCCACAGTGCAGACCTTGTAGATATGACTGAAAAATTGTTAAAGCAATGTTAAAAATCCAGATCACACACATGCACTTAAAGTTCTTTATGCATTAATTTTGAATTAAAATGTGTTTCATTGGTGACTAAAATTTGGAGTGGTAGATTGATGAGCTTAATTTTTGGCGGATGATTTTTGAAACTGTCAGGTGCTGAGGTCAGTAAGTGTGGAAATGGAATTAGCTCAAAAGTCTTTGCAGACATGGGTGCACATATTACCTTAGATTTTCCGACTAGGTGAACCAGCATAATGGTAACCAGTGATACTTTCCGTATTATTCTTCTTACTGAAAATGATGTACCAGGCGCTAAATTTGTTCATCTGAATATAGATGAGCATTCCAATATTCAGTTACAGCGATGATTAGAATGTCGAGGCCTGCCAAAAACGGAAAAAGAAGCATACTGCTTAAAAGTTGAGTAAAAACAAAACTGTACATGTCGGGACCTAGTGTATTTATGTTTTCTGGACTACGATCGTTTCTTCAATCGTGCATTTTGTATCTTGTATTTTCAGTACTCTACTGTATGCAAAGTGTTGTAAATAACAGAAATGTCTATTTTTTTTCCTATCTGCAGTATATTTTATGTATACATTAACCATGCAAACCAGAAGTCACTGTGACGTGTTTGATTTATAACTGTACATTCTTGTATGGTTTTGTACCGTTTGAAACAACAAGGCACCACATAACACCCACCATTACGTTGATATTCAAATTTACAAGTGCAATTTATTATTGTTATTATTGTTGTTATTGCTCCAGTGCTTATATTATCGTTTCATTATTGATATTATTATTATTATTATTATTATTATCATCGCAAATAATCTTGGTAATTTTGTCATAATTGAATAGATATATAAGTAATAAAAGTTACTGTTATCTGATGGGTTTTTTTTTGCTATTATTATTCTTCTACTCTTTATTATTATTATTATTATTATTATTATTATTATTATTATTATCGCAAATAATCCCGGTAATTTTGTCATAATTGCATGCATATGTAAGTAATAAAAGTTACTGTTATATCTGTTAATGATTATTTTTGCTATTGTTATTCTTCTTCTTCTTCTTCTTCTTCTTTTTCTTCTTCTTCTTCTTCTTCTTCTTATTATTATTATTATTGTTGCAGATGGCTGCGATGAATGTTCCCTGGTGTGACTTTGTGGTTTAGTCAGATGTAGTCTGTGTAATTCTTAGGATCAGATTTGATGAATCTTTGGAACAGTATAATGCACAAGTTGATAGAATTTCAACACCAATACATATGCCCTGAATATTTTGAGATGAAAATTCCAAGGGAACTGCCCCCAATAAATTGTTTGAATGAAGCGTTGTTATATGTGATTGATGTTTTAAACATGTAAAGAAAGAGGAATGTACCTGTAGTATAGTTACTATTTCTCTTTTGCTTTGTGCATCAATTTAAACTGCGTAGTGAATGTTATTTTAATGCATATAGGTATAAAAGGGTTTAATTAAATATGGTTCATGCATCATTCTACAAATTTGGCATATATATTCAAGATATTTGATCAAGAAATATATCAGTGTAAGTTGTTTTGGTAATATGCATTAATGATTTCATTACCCTTTTTCTGAGTCTCATGTATAAATTAGTAACAATGTTAAAAAAAATGAGAGAAAATTTATGTTTATTTTCATGTCATATATTTATGCTATGTGCATAACACATTTTCTTAATTGAAAAAGTATATAATTACATTTTGTCTGGAAGTATAATTATCTGAATTTGCTGATAGAGGAAGTAATACAAAAACAGCTGTCTCTAAAGATGACAGCTAGCCTTAAAATGATACACATTTTACAAACAACAGGGAAGTACATGTCAGAATAACTTTATTGTCTGCATATGTATGTTGAATTTCAGAATAATACAAACTTCTTAGATTGTAATTACTGCACAAGAGAATTTTGAAAATTGACTAAACAACCTATAATAAATACACACTGAGAAAAGACAGGCTGAATACTGAGTGGGATTACTTTTCTGTAACAGTCTAAATTTGTTAATTCTCTCAATGGACTGCTCAACATGTATCCTATGCTTGGCAATATCTTTAGTTAGTGCAAACTACATATATATGTATCCTTCGTCACATTTTTTTATGGTAAAATCACGTCGGCCATAATGATGTACCCATCGCATACACCTTTCTCCTTGTCAGGCTTTGGAAAACCGTGTCCAAATCCAATGCACCAAACACCATCTTTCTGGTACCTTGAATCACTTGTACATGAACCATAGCAACAATGCTCAGTGGTCACCATATTAAATAATTACTTTTCCAGATGAATATATAGCTTGTTTATAAATTTCAAAATGCTGCCAGCATTTGTGTTACTATGCGTCGCTAGCGGCTTTGTCCGAAAACAATATGGCTGCAGTCAGGGCAATGACATCATGGTTTATTTTTAGCACATGGCTGAATTAAGTACAAGCGCCATTGTTGCCATCATTACAACCCTTTTTGGTATTTTGGCTCTTCAGTGTACTGGTCATAGACCAGATGAACTTGTATAATGATCTGTTGTTATTTATCAAGAGTCGTTATAACACATTTACTGTCCAGCAAAAATGACATTTCATGCACATTGATCCCTGCCACATGTATAGCTTCTGTTGGCCAATTTAGGAAGCCACAGTATCTCACTTAGTATAGTTTTGAACTTGAAGTCAAAGACCATGCCCGGTTTGATACCCAGGTAAGTTGCCAGTGTCCTTGGGGTGGACACTGGATGCTGTGTATTGCCCAGGTTGGATGCTGTGTATTGCCATTGCATTGGCAGTCTCAACTACTTTTTAAAATGCCAGCATGTAATTTAAAGTTTACACCAAATTTTTCAATGTAAACCTAACATTTTACACTTGCCAAAGGCGAGGACATTTTCAGTGGATGTTTGCTGTTTGAAAGTTATGTCAGTATGTACAAAGTGCCATCTTGACCTTTTACCTCATTCTTTGTTCAGGAATGTGGGGAAAATAATCCTACATGATGTATTAGCATTGGATGGGAAAATGTCATCCTTGGTTTCAGAATATTCTTATCCTACACCAATCCATGAAAAGGATTTTTGTTATCTTTTGATTATTTCAATCCATCTTGAACACATCAGGAGTCTATGTACGATGTATATAACACGATAACACTATACTTAAGGTGAAAGCCTGAATATTGATACTTGTATACAATGACGACTGCATCAGGTCAGATTATCATTTCATTCATATCTCTACAGTTTCAAAAAATTTCTAAAGAGAACCTGTAAAACAGAGCAATAGAATTCAGTTTTAAAGTTTACTTTTGCATACATCAGTTATATAATAGTTTTTCATAACTTGTAATAAATATTCAGTGCTGCAGTTGAGACAAAGTTGTTTTGAGGGGAAAAGGAAATTGAAGAAAACTGTTGACCATGAAGTAGCAACTGTTGGCTTTGCAGACACTGACTCAAAGGAATTGAACTCAAGGACCGAGGTGAAAAGCATGAGGCTCTACTTCTGGGTGATCAAGGCATCCGTATTTATATAGTACAGCATTGATTTTGATTCTGGACTCCAAAAGACGTTGACCTTGCAGTTAGAGGAAGAAAGCAGACTTCTTGAAGTGTAGGAAACTGAAAAACTTGCTTTAACCCCCACCCCCCACCCCAATAATTCGTTATTAATGGGCGTCCACTGATCCAAGTAGTTGCCATATTTAGGGCTTGAACCTTTGAAGTACCAAACAGATGGCTCTCCTTGTAGCTATCCTCAAAATACAGCATTGATTCTGATTCCTTACCCCATCAACATTTACTGGTCATATGGTATTCATAAATCCATCTGTTCAGAATCAGATATCTGATACTAAGTGCAGCATGAATGCATGCTGTGCTGCAAGGGCTGCCTTCTCCCCAGCATGGGCATAATTATGATTCATGGAATTGTGATTAACACGAGAACTGCCACAACCTGCAGCTGTTCTTCCCAACCTTGTCCTGTGGAGCCATGGTGACTTAGTGATTAAGGTTTAATAGGCAGATACAGCAGCCAAAGCTGCCCTGCAGTCACCCATTTTCAGATGAAAGATTCCATGTAGTGACTTCAAATAGTGCAAAAATTGGCATGTTCTATGTACTTGGCAACTTAGTGGAATGAAAACTCCACAAAGAAGCTTTGTAACATTAAAGACATCAGTGGCATCCCTTTTATAGTAAAAATTGCAGAGATGAGGCAATATTGTGCCAGTCATGTATAGAATACACATGTCTGACTTGTGCATACATCAACCAGAGTGCATACCTTAACATAGTGGGACACATTCCTCATATATATCTTTACCTTCTATACTTTAACTTACTTGGAAAGGTGGGGGTCCAGAGTGGCCGAGTGGTCTAAAGTGCTCACCGTTATGGATCACTGCCATCTCACCTCTGTCTTTGTGGGTTTGAGTCTCGGGCTCTGCCAATCTGGGTATGTGAGAAAGCCTTTAAAATGCTAATAGATACATCAATGAACAAGAGAGTGCAGGTTTTGATTCCTACCATATCCTACCATTGACTGGATATTGTGTGTCCAAAGGCAAACCATTTTTCTGTGCTTCCTTTGGCAAGATGAACCATTTATGCTTGCTTAGTTGAATCCAACTACACATTACAAAGACCCTGATCTGTCATTACATAATTCATGGACAGATCAGGGTCAGTGTTTTTTGTTTTATTGATTACTCTAAATAAACTGCAAAGACCCAATTCTGCAAGCACCTTATGTGGTGGTAGATTCGGGTCTGTGCAGTTGACATTTAGATCTGACTGTTAAACAGATATAGAAATGTTCATGAATTACAGTGTGGCAAAATGCTGAACATTGCTATAAGCTGAGGTTTGACACAAAAATCATGCAAATCGTGATATATTAAGTGACTGTGGGATGGCATAAGCATGCTATTATACTTTATTTTTTTGCCAACTCTCTATATAATGGGTGTTGCTGTTCATATTTATTACATGCACAGAATGAGGGCCCAATTGGACCTGAGCTGGTCATAAATCTGTTTGTAAGGTATCAGATAGGAAGTGCATCACCAAAGCTCCTTGTGATACAAGTGCTATCTTCTCTCCAGCATGGGTAATGTTGATTCATTAATTCTGATACCAGAAGAATTGTCAGAAAATGATGATGCTCTTTCTGACCTTGTATACAGAAGTTTCTTTCATTTGATTTGTATTCCCATGAAGAAACTAGCTTCTTGAAGTTGAAGCTCTGTAGTGTATTTTTGTTTTCGTCATGGTCAGAGTATTTAATAGTTTATGTATACAACCATGCCGATTTGTTTTTTTTAAGTTGGCTGAATAAATTTGAGGCATCAAGGCCAAATAAATGGCACTGGTGACTGGATCAGAGTTAAGGTTATTTTAGCAGGGCTAGAAAAATGAATTCCCACAATTTTTACTAAACAATGGTTTCATGTCATTTCTTGTCATTCTGTTCGACATTATCAGCATAATTTTGGGCTTGGAGGGATTTCAGTCCCTCATTGTCTGTGGCATAGTATCCATTCTTTTCTACCAAATATAGTTTGTGTTACTAATAATAGTAGCTGCACAGTCTTACTAAAATCAAGAAAGTATTAGTCCATTGATTTTTATTGGGGTGAGGGTGATGGTAAGCCTCAAATGGACAGGCATCTCATCCAGGGGGAGTTATGTTCTGTTTTGTTTTACATTGTGGTAGAAATGGGGATTAACTTAAACAATGTTAAAAGCCATATGTACTGTCTTTTAAAAGAAGAACTCACATTTTTAATGATAAATCTACAGTAATTGACTTCAAATCGTTAGAAAAGGAGTTTGATCTCTAGTACTCGAAGAGAAGATAGTTCGTGTGTGTGTGTGTGTGTGTGTGTGTGTGTGTGTTTGTGTGTTTGTGTGTGTGTGTGTGTGTGTGTGTTTTTTCTATTGCTACATGATTACTTGGAAATGTTAAGAAAGTTGCCCACAGAGTGTATATGCACTGTTTTATTTAAGAATAATTAATCTCTTTAGAAAAGTTTTCTGCTCTTAGTCTTTTCGTTTTTTATTTTTATAAACAATTTGTATTACAGCCATATGCATCAAGAGGAAGTTGTTGGCATAAATCTTTATGAGTGGGACTGCAGTAAACCAGGCCTTTTCCTCATAGTTAGAGAGGATACAATTAAAAATTAGGTTTTATGTTTGCTTCACAGGAAATTTACACTTTGTAACACTGGCTGTGCCATAGGCCAAGTACCTTATATAACAAAAACTAGAAGAGTTGAAACCTTGTCTTTAACACTCGTAATTTGTTAAATTGTATTGTACATGTATTTCTTGTAGAGAAATGTATAAATTACCAAGCAGCTTGCATTTTTGTGTTGCTTGTTAATCGCAAAACATGGGTATCACTTTCCTGTCAACAGTAGTTGTGACTGTATTGTCGTCAGCTGTGTTAAGATTCTGTGTTTAATTGGTTCGTTGATTGGTTGGTTAGTTTCTAATGGCACTTTGAGCACATGATTGGCTATTTCATATGATGAAGTTAGAGCTGAGTGCCTTTCCAAGAACATATCGATTTGATATTATTGAGACAACTGTGAGGTCTTTGCCTATGTCTGTATCAAACATGTGTCCCTTGAAGTACAACTCCAACATTCTAACAATCTACAATGGCTTCCCTTCTTTGTTGGAATTTTTGAAAGTCACAATCTTAGATATCAAATTAACTGAGACTTCAATATAATATAACTAAAGCTGAACTATAATCTGTCTGAACTCATGTCTTGCTAAGTAATGGTGGTGGCTCAGTTGTTAACATGCTCGACTTGTGACTGAAACGGTATAGGATACAAGTTATATGAGATAATCTTGATGCAGAGATGCCAGCCTGTACCAGTGTTAATCCCTTCAGATATTTAGATGAAACTTTGTTCAGGTCCACACCTTATTATACTATAGTCAAGTCCCCTAGCTTGAAGATCCAGGTCTTTAGTAGAAAAAAGCTAACAAGAAGGGCGTATTAAGTGATGTTTGTGGTAATCTTGCTCTGCAGTTGATTTAGCTAATGCATTTCACTTTGATAATGAATTACGTGCATGACAAAATTAGACCAGTTGCCAGAATTTATTGCAATATGCCACTGTTAATATGAGTCTTTTGTCATAAAGACAGGGGAATAGAAGTTCTCAGAATGTAAATGCTATGTCAGAACAAAGTGGAATCCCTTGCTGAAAGTAGTTGAGGCCATTCACAGCATATCAGTTACCACTTTTGTGTGCATCATAATAATGTACTTTATTCTCTTTTCTTGCATCTTTGCTGGCTAAAGTTCCAATATGATAACCATACACCTTGGCAGATCGAACAGATATATTGGTGCTTTGTCTTAGCAACATCTTTTGGATTTCATGAATTGCCTCTCATAGTATGTAATGCCAACTAACCAGTTGCATGGTGTATTGTACATTGGCCAAAAATGGTGGAGGCAATTGACCTAAAAAGGATACTTTGTAAGTTTAACATTGAAAGTATGACTGTGTACCAGAGGGAAGCCATTGCAGGTCTATTTAAGTGAAAGGTATTCGTGCAAACATGGCGGTGCAGTTGAAAATTGCTTATTTATCAGTCCATTCAGGTTGTGTGCTCCCCATGTCTTGACCATGTTGGAACAGTGTTGAAATTTGAACAAATTAACTTTGATTCAATGCGGTGGCTTGCTGCCGCATCCAATGAAATTCTCAGACCCGAAGTACAGAAATATCATGGTCTATATGCCAAGGTGTAGATAGGGTTATCACATTGGAACCTTGCCTAGCGAAGATGCTTTTCTTGTCCATTAATATGACCAAGAATTAATAGATATGGTTAAAATAGTTAGTGATTATCCTACCTCTAGCTCCTCTGAGATATATCACTATTGTGATTCTAAGCTCTGTGTTTAATGGTGGTAAAATCTCGACCTAAAAGCTCAGTTACATAACTTATGTATTGACAATTAGTTTGTCATTCACATTGATTAATTAGCCAATTAGTTGATTAAACACACCTGTTATTTGGAATGCAATTTGTAGCTCCATGGTGACCATCTTGTTGTCAATACACCTCCAAAATGGATGGTTGTATCAAGATGAGGTTTTCACTAAACAGCTTCTTATGATATCTACTTTGTCCTAATAGTGCTATTCAAATGTACCAGAAGACTTCTTATGTCATCTAGTTGGTCCTAAATATGGGGGTTTTCACTTAAATACTTCATATGACATTAACTCATAAATGAAAAGGGTGCTATCTGAAGTCCAGTATTGTCACCAGAGCTGCCATCTTGAAAATCTTAACACTACTCCTCCTGAATGGATGATCTAATGATATCAGCATTGGATTTTCACTAAAAGACTTTCTATGATGTCTGGTTGGTCTTGAATAAAAATAGTGCCAATCTGGTGTCCACTATGACTACCACAGGGGCCATCTTGGAAATCTTATTGTTACTTCTTCTGAATGGAAAGTCATGTTCACTTGTGGTTTTCACCAAAAGACTTATCATGACATCTGTTTGTCTCTAAATGAAAATGATGCTGATCTGATATCAGATATGGTCACCAGAGCAGCCATCATTAAATCTTTCTTATGGTTACTTCTCCTGAATGGATTTTCATATCATCATGGAGTTTTCACTAAAAGACTTCTTGTAATGTCAAGTTGGTTATTAATGATAATGGAGTTGATGTGATGTCCAGTGTCCATTGTAAAAATACAGTTATTGCTCATTCTTATGAATGAAATGTAATATTGCCATGGAGTTTCACCAGAAGACCACATATGATGTATAGTTGGTCTTAAATGAAGTGTTGTTGATCTGTCCAATATGGCCAAAACAGTGCCCATCTTCAAAATATTATTACTCCTCCTGGATGGGCACATCAACATAGGTTTTTTTTTCTTAACTTTTTATGATGTCTAGTTGTTCCTAAGGGTACCATTCAGACATTAAATAGGCCTGCCACAGTGGCCATCTTGAAAATCTTATCATTATTTCCCCAGAATGAATGGTCATATCAGCATGGGGTTTTCACTTAAATACTTCATATGATGTTAACTCAGTTGTGAATGGAAATGGTTCCATTCTTTCTTCTAATATGACTGCAACAATGGCCATTTTGTAAGCTTGTTATCACTGCTTCTTCTAGATGTCCAGTCGTATTGACATTGTGCTTTCACTTAAAGACGTATTGTGATGTCTGGTTGAAATAAATAGAATTGGTGCCCGTCTGATGTCTAATATGGCCAAGATGGCATCCATCTTGAAAATCATATCATTGCTTCTCCAAAATGTAAATACATCTCAACATTGGTTTCCAGCAGAAAACTTTTTATGATGCCTTGTTGGCCCTAAATGAAAATGATGTCAAGTTGTCTTCCAAAATATCCACCATAGCTGTTTATTTGAAAATTTTTCTAACGATGAAGAAGATCAAAGATGGTTTCAGCACTCCTTAATAAACTGTTAAAGGGAAGAAATGGTCTTATCTTTCTGGAAATACTGTTCATCCATTAGAATGCCAGACCCTTCAAGGGACTCTTGATTGAATGAGTTACGATGTTTTTGATTATGTTTGGACTGTTGAAATAGAAAAAAATGTTTGTCAACTCGTGATTTAAAGCACAAAACATTATGACTTGTAGATTTTTTTTTTTCACCTCTGTGTCAGAAGTTGCATTGGACTCTTTTTTGGGAACCAGCCTGTACACCCCAAGTCTGTCAAGGTGGCTGGTGGATTATTTTGAACCTGGGCATGTTATTGAAGATACAGGGGCAAGAATGAGCATTTAAAACTGCATTCATTTGCGAAAGATAATTGATTTCTCATTGGATTGGGGAAAGTGTTTGCTTGTGGTTGATTAATTTACCCAGTAATACAGTTAGGGAGTTCTCATTGGAATTCTGACACCTGTGAGGCTGATTTAAAGCAGGTGTAAATCACTTAAAGTGATTATTAAAATTGTGTCAAGGCTTTTAAGATAAGAATTCTTTATTTCAGAATACATAGTCCATACATCTAAAATAAAATATAGATATATCTTTTATTATTCTGTAAGGTACAGAAGTTGTTTTCACATCATCTTTTACATTTTCTCCTAGAGTTTACAATGTTATGACACACACAGGTAACAAGTGAAACTAGCTCAATAAGATAGTAATGTAATGATCTTGATATTTTGAGTCATGCAGTAGCAAAACTGTTGATTGTACAAAATCAGAGATATTTAAATTAAGGTTATGTAACATATTTTGGGGGTTTTCCACTACAAACATAGTGGACATCTTTAAAATGATTACCTAATCTTGACATGTTTAACAATAAAGGAGCTATTTAAAATGAAATAGAAAAGCTATATACCTAAATGTATGAGTTTACCAGACAATAGTTCTCTCCAGTTCTCTTCCATGGTGTCCAAAAAAGAACATGTATTGCAAGTAAAGCTTAAAATGTTTGGGAGCTGCAGTGCCTCACTTGGTAGAGTTGGACTCGTAATCAAAGAATTACAGGTTCAAAACCCATCCAGGGCTGTGGTTGGCAGAATGGTCTTAAGCACTTGCCTTTTCAGATCACTCAGCTCACACCTCTGTCCAAACGAGTTTGAGTCTCAGCTAGACCAATGTTGCTATGTGAGAAAGCTTGCTGGTGGCTTCCTGTGGGTCAGTACTCTTTCAGATGATGCTAGCTGCCAAGTATGGCCCATCATGTGCTGAAAATGGCATGAAACAAAACAACAGCAGCAGCTTCAATATTTCCTTGGGAAAGGTACATGGCTCCCATTTCCTGAGTATGATATAGCTAATAATGTGTTTAAAGTGTTGTTATGTTAAAGAATGAGCAGCAACAAACCTTAACATTTCAACTAAATTTAAAATGGACAAGTTACATCCAAGTTAATTAAAGGACATAAACAGGGCTGGTGCAGGCAGTGTGCTTACACAGGGAGCCATTTTCAAGGGGCGCCAAATTGGAGAAGAAAATGGGCACAATAAATTAGACAAGGGAGCTAAAATGAACCAAACTATTGTTTCTTCATATGAAACTCCTTTTTGTTGGTCAGATTTACTGTTCTTTACATGTTTTCGAAGTTTGAATACAGGTGGTAGGGTACCTAATGCCTGTTTTGCAAAGGTATTGCCTTGTGACAGCCCTGAACATACAATATCAGATGTCCGTTACATGGGTAAATGTGCCATCCCACTGTATAGTCAACCACAGTACCAGTAAACAGACCGTTGACAAAAAGTCACAAATACACGAGACAAAAAGTCACAGAAGAAAAAGTCACAATTTGAATTATCATAGTAATTGTTTAGTAGCTGAAGTCTTAAGGGCAAATTGTAAACGAAGCATATACCATTGAGATTATTGAGGTTTATTTAAGGCTTACTCTGAGAGGAAAAGGTTTCTTTGATAACAATATACAGGTAAAACTTTGTTTTCAGTCTCTAATTCCTTTTTTAACAAGTATGTTAATAAAATTAAACCTTTTTTTGGTTCTAAATGGCTTTACTTTCCATGGCATCAAATACAGGCCTGTGAAATAAATATACAAATCCAAGGTTTTTGTCAAAGAAATCATTTCAAAATGGAAGTCATCATATGCAATAAGGGTGGTTCTAAACTCAGCTTTGAGACTGCTCCAGTGGCCTAGTGGTTAGAGTATTCGCCTCGGATGCAGGAGGTCGCAGGTTCGAACCCCGGCCAAGTCATACTTATAAAATGGTACTAACAGCTGCCTCATTAGGTGCTCAGCATTAAGAGGTTAGAGTTAGGACTGGTTGGCTTGGTGTCAGGATAATGTGACTGGATGGGACATTATGCTATGTGTCTGCGGCATGATGCTCCAGATCAAGACATTACTAAAAATTGCTACACAGCAGACATCATAGTGATATGACTGAAAAATTGTTAATGCTACATTAAAAATCCAGGTCACACACACACACACACACACCGGTAACTAATTATTCCTGTGGAGCTGACTGAAACTCTAGATTAACCACAACCATTTTTGATTTATGAGAGTGGTCTAGATGCTTTCAGTGGAGTAATTGCTTTTACCAAGACAGACTACAGCATTTAGCTGCAGCTGAGACCATCTTCATGGACAGTACCTTTGACAAAATTCAAAGGGTGACTTTATGTCCAGTGATTTTTTCTCCTACATGTGAACTCATAATAGTGAAAATTCAAATTGTGACTTTTTGTCCACTGTCTTTCTGTCTGTGACTTTTAGTTCTACAACCCACAGCACCAAGTCCTTGGCGCAGAGATGCACAGTAGATATGGATTACTTGACTCCCCCATTCAGGGCTTGAAAGCTTGAAGCCCTAACATACAGGTAATAATTAATATAGTGCCAAGGCACAGTGTAGTAGAGGGGGTGGCACACTTCCCTTATAAACAACTTCACTTAGTATGTACATTACCAGTTAGGAGCATTAATTGTCCCAATTTTGTTATCAGTGTTGACTATTTACAGAGAAAGCAGATAATATCATAGAATGGGCTTGAACTGTATGGAGAATCCAAGTCTGTTTATCCCATCAGCAGTACCTGCTATATGTACACACCTACAGGTTGGATCCAGCTGCAGCCTGCATAGACCCAAATCTGCCAGAGCATTATATGACAGCAGAACTGGGGCTATGTCCAATTCTGTCAGGAGATTTTAATCTGCGGATACAGTATGAGAAAGCAGATAATGGTCTGTGTTGTTTGCAGTTAGACTCAGCTAATGATTGAGTACATATGATATATGTACACAGCATTAATTTATATGTGTGCATGCATGTAAGCAAACTGCTCAAAATTACAGTGTACAAACTACAAATTTAATTCTCTTTTTTAAAAAATCTTTTAAGTTAACTCTGTGTTGCTGTCAGTAGATGGCTTATTTTCTATTAAAATGTTTGTGAGATATATGATTATAGCCACAAAATAGAAATGCTAAACAGTTTGGTAAGAAATGGGCTTTTGGCTTTTGGAGTGGCTCATTTTGAATAAAATTCTTATAAATCTTTCTCAGTGTACTTGATGTCATGTTGGAAGTTGAGACTTCTTAAGCCAAGAAAAACTGGCATTTCTCCTCACACAAGAACAATTATGGTATTATTTTGTCAATTCACAGTCATGTATGTACATCATTTTAGGGATTAATCAACTGTTGTGAGGCAGTTTTAGGTACTTATATTTCCTAATTATGTAAAAGAGCAACAAAGTACAGTAGAATATCATTTAGCAGAATCTTACTGGAATTGCTTATACAGCCTCCTAAAGTTTAGATTTGGCACGTTTTTTATTTATCAAAATGCTTTTCATGTTCATTTGGGATCATCACAAAGGTTTTACTCTGATGAATGGGCATTTCTAGCTGAAGTAAATTGGTTATGTATATTATTCACAAGCAATGATGACTTGGGGGCTACTTAACAACTTCCTATCTGATCCCTGCAGGAAATTGGGGAAGTTTAACTTTTGAAATTTGGCATGGCTTGGAGAAGGTCCCTTATCTTTTGGCATTCTGTAGCTTCTATAAATAGATTTTGGCTCCCAGCTGTCAATATTTCTTTTACACCCTGAAGAATGTAATTCAAGGGATGTTGAGCAAGGGCTTTAGATGTTCCATGCTAGCACTGAGTTGAAACCTGTATGGTTTAGCAGCTGTTGTGTGCTTTGTTTTACATGTAGTTGTTAAGTTTAGCATCTGCAGTAATTGCACAAAGAAGCTGGTAGAGTGCATCAGGATTCAAAATTGTGCAGTACGCTGGGACTAATTTCTTACCATTCCCTGAAAGACAACTCTGCATGTTTAAATCTTGTGCTGTAACTTGTGGAACTTTTCAAATGCTGTATGTGGTAAGATATTGATACTCTTTGTAGCTTAGTATAAGGGGGGGGGGGCATATAGTGTTATCCATACTGTCTGTGCCATCTGTCTGTCTGTCACAGATTTCCATTCCTCTCAACAACCTTTGAGGGAATTCATGTATTGCAGTGTTGAGCAAATTGTATAAAGTCAGCTTGCTGGACAATTGGACTGGTCCTTTCAGGATTAGTTTTCTCTGACCCTTCCCATGGACATGTAGGTTGCAAGATTTGTGTAGTCATGTGGCTAGTGATGCAGATGAAAAGGAACAGATCAAATATCATCAATGCTGTAGTTTCATCTCATCTATCAATTGATTAAAGACATAATAATTATAATACTTGCATTTTCTCTTAAAATAAATCATTTTGCATTCAATTTCATGCAGGTATGGCTTGATGTAACATCATTTTAGTTTGCTAGGCCAGCTGGTAAGTGGTTACTCTATGCCACCATCATGAATTCCACCTTTTAAAGCAGCAATTGACTAACCCTTCACCACAACATATATGTCCAAATATCAAAATGGGTTGGGAAGGGCCAAAGGAAACTCTATTACCAGATGTGAGCTTGCCCTAAATAGGAAAAAATATAACAATAAAAGTTACAAATTAATTTAAAATAAAATAATGGATGTATTCTTGAAAGTGTGTTGTATTTATATTTTTTGGAAAAACCCAGCTTATTTTGTTGTTTTATCTTTATAGGCAAAGATTTAATAGCTTATTTGAATAATTAAAGGTATTAGAGAGTGTGTGTGTGTGTGTGTATATATATATATATATATATATATATATATATATATATATATATATATAAACAAATAGATGAGACAAAAGGAAGGGCTTAAATTGATAGCTGGATAATAATAGGATTCACATACTATTGGAGGAGTATAGATATGCTGACGGACAACATAAACAACAATGAAAGCTCGTCTTGGAAATGAGAGCACTTTTGTAATGATTTATTTACTTACAAACTTCAGAGGGGCCCCGAGTGGTTGAGTGGTCTAAAGCGCTCTCCGTTACGGATCACTGCCATCTCACCTCTGTCTGTGTGGGTTCGAGTCTAGGATTCGGCGAATGTGGATATGTGAGAAAGCTTGCCAGTAGCTTCTCGTGGGTCGGTGGTTCTTTCCGCGGATTTCCCGGTTTCTTCCTCCACCATTAATACTGGCCGCCATGTATAGCCTATCGTGTGCTGAAAAATGGCGTTAAGCCCCACAACAACAACAACAACAACAACAAACTTCAGTGACTTGAGACCATTTATATCAATGCAAATATTTTGCATATATCAGTCTTCTGTAATTGCCATGTAAATAATATATGATAATGATTTTAGAGAAAGTCAGAGTTTCTTATCTTTCCAGACAGACTGGTAACAGAAATTTGCCTTCAGTTATGTTACTAACAGTTATCACCAAGTCATCTTGAAATCTGTGACATGCACCAAAACTCACATCTTTTTTTTTGCATCATATAAATCTTTGACAAGCCAGATCTTGAAAGAGTCAGCTATGCTTAACTGATAATTCTCTTGATTAGGGTAAAACACTTCCAATTTTTGTTAGAAAGTATGTAAAATTGTATTTTGTGGTGGTCATGCTTCAGATGTGAAGCTAGGAACTAATGCCTGTAAACACCAACAGCTGCTTCGCTTGTAATGCTCATGAGATCTCAGATAAACAATTATTCTCCATGGTAATGAAAGTATGGAATCTCTATACTTTTATTTCCATGATGAACTGCAGTGATGTACAGCTACCAACCAGTTACTGCAATTCAGGGAAGTTGCATATGGGCAAGTACCTTGCAAACCTTTTGCTTGCCCAAGCCAGTACTGTATTGAGCTTGCCCTTAGCATTAGACAAGAGGATTTGACTAGCCCTGGATTGAAACGAAATATGATATGAGTCTGTGTATGAAAAAGACCCGATATCAAAGTTTGATTTTCAACATTTTCTGACAGACCTTGACAGAATAACAACCCCTATTTGACAGAGTTCCAACCCCTGTTTGACATAATGCTTTGATTTTGTATACTGGACCAAACTTTCTTTACTCTGTAATCTATTGTTGAGGAAATTAATATGATCTGAAAGCATTTTTTGGTTATATTTAAGTTCTGGATGATTGATAAAGACTTTTAAACTTGTTTCAGTGATCTTATGCATGTGTGTGGATTATTATAATACAATTTGCATTTGCAATTAACATAATCCTGTTGAAGAAAATATATTTACCAGCAACATAGTGTGGGAAATTGTGTTATTCTTAGTTTTTCACAGAAATGTTTGATTGTGCAAACAGTGCATTAGATTCTGACTGTGGCCATGTGGGTAACTTAGGATGCTATGGAGCATTCTTTTTCTTAGATTTTGTTTTACATGCTGGTAATTTTGGGTTGTTTTTTATTAGTTGCACTGGTCATAGACCAGGACAGCTATGGGTTGGTCATTAATTCATCATCAACCATCCATTATCACAAGTACAATATGGTAGCCACTGAAGACATCTTAAAAATCTTGTTATTCTTATTCTTCCTGAATGGTCTCACTGGACAGTTTATCTGGTGAATTTTCATCTGACAATGACCTATTGCAGAAAAATGAGAATAATTTTACACTGAAAATACAAATATAAAGAAACTAATGATTTTTGTAAATAGCATGCATATAAGATTTTGACTGTGGCAATCAGGTTAATTCCTTATACAAACTGATGGCTTTTATACTGAACAAACACTGCCACCAGCCCCTCTTTTTTACATTCATTTTTGACAACAAAGAGCTATTTTGAATATTCCTGTGACAAGGCAGTTAAATGAATCGGTATGTGCCTTATGCAGGAATAAAGTTCACTAGTACTATAACAAATTAGCATAGTTTTCATCACCCCTCAACTGTCTCCATTTTTAGATATTTATCTCTGTAGCAGACATATATAAATATGTAAGCCAAGTGTTCATTTGCAGCCCAAGTTATGCATTTGATCTCCAATGCTAGTCTAACTGTGACAGGCAGTCACCAAACAAGCCAACCCATTTTCAAGCCTAACTCAAAGTAAATCTAAACTACATTACAGATTAAGCTTCTGTGTGAATTTATAAATGCTAGGCTTATGATAATTAGGTTCATGCCTTCTACCTTAAAAATTGGGGAGGTGTCAAAATAGGAAACTATCCAGTGAGACCAATGGATGGGCATATCAGCATGGCATTTTCACTAAAAGACTTCTTATGATGTCTAGTTGTTGATAAATGTAAATGGTACCTATCTGATGTCCAATACAAAAGATCATTGACATTCGATTTTATTGTGTCTAGTTGGTCTTAAATAAAAATGGTGGCACTTGCACATCTAGTATGGCTGCCACTGCTGTCATCTTGAGAATCTCATCACTACTACTGAATGAATGGTAATATCAGTATGGTGTTTTCACCAAAAGACATGATGCCTTGTTGGTCATGAATGAAAATGGTGCCAATCTGATCTTCAGTAAGAACCACCATAATAGCCACATGGAAAATCTTATTTCTCCTAGATGGATGGTGATACTTACATTGCGCTTTCACCCAAAGACTTCTTAGGATGTCTAGTTGGTCCTCATGGAAATGGTGTACATCTGATATCCAATTTAGACACCTTGGCAGCCATCTTGAAAATGTTGTTATTGTTGTTCTTAGCACTGTTTTATAAATTTTCATAAATTTTACTTCAGTTTGTTTTCTCCAGTTCAAAATGTTTACAAATCTTGAAATGAAAATTATGTTCGGTGGGTAAAAGATGATAGTCACATTGAAAGGAGGTAAAGTTTATACATACTTAGGGATTTTTCTTCTGTTTAAGAAAGTCTCAGATGCGGGAGGTTGCGGGTTTGAACCCTGGCTGAGTCCTACCAAAGACTTATAAAAATGGTACAAACAGCTGCCTCACAAGGCACTCAGCATTAAGAAGTTAGTGTTAGGACTCAGGTCAGACTGGTGTCAGAATAATGTGACTGGGTGGACATGATGCTACATGTCTGCAGCATGATGCTCCAGTGCTAGACATCACTATAAACTGCCACACTGCAGACATCATAGCGATATGACATATGACTGAAATTTGTTAAAGCTGCATTAAAAATCCAAAACAAACACACACACAGAGTTTAAAAAAGAGCATAACTACTTGTAAAATGGTCACATGATGCCTCAGTATGTAGTTGGAGACGTGAATAGCAGGTAGACCCTGAGATGCTTTCATGTGAATTTCTTTGGCAAAGGAAGACTATGTGATGCTGTCGCCAATGGAATGAAATTGTTTTAATGCACAGCACTGTATTCTTCAAGCAGTAAAGCAGTAAAGAAAGTCGTTTGTTGCTTGTTCTGGGATGAGGTGGTGGTGGTCATTCATTGTATAACCTAGGGAAATTTTTTAACATTATCTCTTTCTTTTTTCTCTCATTGTAGTTAGATACATGGAACAATCATAATTTCTTTGGCGAAGTAAGCCAGACAACTTCTATCGCTTGTAGCTCAGTGTCCTAGTTACTGTAGCATGTATGGTTATGGAACTTCATGTGTGCATTCACATTTTGTGACTTATGTTAACACCCATAACAGGAGTAAATTGTAGTTGTAACAACCTACATTGATTGCTAAACTTGCTATGCCAAGTTTCTGGATTAGGTACTATATACCATGGGAAAGACATTATTCCCAAAAAATGTCCAGATGGTTCATTCTAAGCACAGACCATCAAATTTTTCATCCAATTAAAAATATGAAAGAAGAGAAAAATGTTTCATTTGGTTTGTTTCATGCAGAATTTCAGTCACATCCTACTTGGTATTTGACCTGTATATTCTTTCTGGACTGAGTTGTCATTTCCCTATTTTTATATTATATCTACAATACATGTATGATTAAAGGAACTAGCTTTACCTAAGTAACTACAGCCTTATAGTATTTGATGATGTCATTGATAATCAAAGGAAATTTTTACACTTTGGCAGGGTTACACTGTACATTCTATGCATGCTGTGGAATACTTTCAACTGTCTGGAACTTCCACAGATAATCTATGTACTGTCTGCTTGTATAAGATAAGGTGATTGATTAGTCAACTATGTATTTTTTATCCTGTTAAATTCTCCAACCACATAGTTGCTTAAAGTCCTCTGTTAAAATCTCCAACCACAAAGTACCCCAAGCACCTCTGCTAACAACTCCCACTACAAAGTACCTCCAGCACCTCTGACCTCAATAAATAATGCAAGTACCTTGAGCACCTCTGACTTCAATAAATAATGCAGGCACTTCGAGCACTTTTGACTGCAGTTGATAATGCAAGTAGTATAAGAATGTACATGAAAGTTACCCAAGAAATTCCTGATTTTGTCATTTCATATAGACACTAACTCAAAATGTTTATTTTCATTTTCAGTTTGCAAACTTACAATTCCACCACAGTGGGATGTCTATTTGTTCGCATCTAATCTTCAAATAAAGCCATTGAATGTATAGTTTACCTGCTTTTACCCTTACTTCAAATATATGACCTAACCAAGTATTTACTGCTAATGAAATCTGCACAATTCCTTTAATCACTTGAGATGAGCTGACAAAGTTAGGTAAAAGAGACTTTGTTGGTGATTCTGTATTTTGCCTCACATACTAAAAAAGTTTTGCTTCGTCGACTGATGTATTACAGATTAATTTTGGCAAACCACACCAAAATGTGCTTTGTTGGACATGTGCAATTACTTGTGCTCAGGCACTTTTTTTGCGATAAATACAGTACAGTATAAATATAGAAGTGTTTTGGTGAATCAGTGTACTGAAGTATTTTGTGCTTTTTCACAGATAAGGGAGATATAAAGTTTTTTTGGTGACCTGGTAGGAACTGGAAGTATTCAGCTAGACATGTGGTTACATTGGCAGGATCAGAAAAGCTGAGGATTAACAGCTGTTTGGCACATCATGTAAAGTTCAGGACAGACCAACAGGTAAGGGTTGAATAAGATTAATGCATGGTAATCAGTTTCATTTATGTGTGCAGGCATACTGTGGTTTTACTTTTATCTGTAGGATAAGGCATGAATTGAAAGTTTCTCTTTTATTATCAGGCATTTGAATTCATTTGGATGAATCCATATTTAAAGTACGCTGTTATAGCTTGACGATTATGTTGATTGTACTGTAATTATCTTTGCGACATTCACCATGGCAGACATTTTTGCATCAGCTGTGTTCAAAGTTGTGACAATTAGTAAGAATTTGGAAAAGAAGTCTAGGACTACAAACTTTTAAAAAACAAATAAAAAAAACCCCAGGAATTCATTAAAAGAAGTCTTACCCAGTAAGTTGGCGAGTTTAAAGTTTTAAGATTAGAGGTCTAAGAAGCAGCGATTTCATCAATTTGAAAGGTATTAATGTGAAGCAGATTTCTAAGAATGAATATAGTTTGTGTGTTTATTTAATTTGCACATTGAAAAGAAGAAGAATAGAATGATGGTAGTCTGGATAGCCTGGTTGCCTGGCTTACTTTGGTTTTCATTGCTGTGCAATTTAAAACCAAACCAGGGCCTGAAAGAAAAAAAAATGAAGATGGTGCTATGAGCATTGACTAAAGCAGATTAAATTAAATTATAAAACAAAGCAATCCAATTCATATTATTATGGCAGACAATCTGAGGTTTCTATTGGTCAGGAAGAATGTTTTAGGATCAGTTAGTTGTTTATCAGTCAGATGTTATTTTTGACATCGTAAATATTATGACATCATAATATCAGTAATGCTAGTACTTTCTCAAGGACCGCTGTAGTGGCCTAGTGGTTAGAGCGTCCACCTCGGATGTGCGAGCTTTGAGAATGACACTGCTGCTGTTCTGCGGCCCTACTTTAGATGGTGTGCTGTATCAGGCAGTTGCTTAAGCAGTTATAGCATCTGTCATACCAAAGACTTCTAAAAATGGTACTAGCAGCTGCCTTGCTTGGTACTCAACATTAAGAGGTTAGTGTTAGGACTGGTCGGCCTGGTGTCAGGATAATGTGACTGGGTTGAACATGATGCCACATGTCTGCAGCATGATGCCCAAATGCTAGACATCACTATAAGCTGCCATACTGCAGATATCGTAGCGATATGAGGGAAAAATTGTTAAAGCTACCTTAATAATCCAAAACATGCACATATACACAAACACACACACAGACACACACGCACACTTGCTCAAGGATGAGATCAGAATGCATCTGCAAGGTGTAAACAAACTACAGTGTGGCATAGGTTTTTTTCATTCCCCCCCCCCATACTGATACATGCTGAGATATTCTAGGCAGGCCAACATCATAGTGCAAAATATTTAAAAAAAATCAAGTGGATCATAGTTTAGAGTCCATGTGCCTGAGAGCAGGGGTCCAGGAAGCTGGCAGATTTAGATAGAAGTCCATGTGCCTGAGAGCAAGGGTCCAGGAAGCTGGCAGATTTAGATAGAAGGCTCTGAATGTTTTGAAGAAGATTCCTTGACATGGCTGTAATATTCCTTGACATGGCTGTAAGATTCCTTGACATGGCTGTAATAGCATCATAGTATGCATGTTTCTTAAGTGGCATGGTTTGTTTAACTGTCAACTGTAGGTTTCATTATTTAGACCTGACTTTAATGGCCAGATTGATCTGTTCACCAATTACTTTTTTTAAGAAAGCTAAGCCCAAATGAAGGTCATTTACTAGGTATTTTTTGGTGTGAAATATTTAGCAAAATTTATGGAAAGTCTTGTTTAGAGATTCTCTTTTAATAATTATAGGTTGAACTTCAAACTGTTACACATGCTGTAGCCGGTCATCTGACATGGTCAGTCTTTACTAGTGCATGACCATATCAATGCATTAAATACATATACCATTATAATTCTTACAGGTGGAATCATCACTCATCCATGAGAACAAAACATTGTTGAACCCTTATCCCAGTTAATTTTCTAATGCAAACTGCTGCTTAGAGTTTGAATATCTTCATTGCGCAAACTAAAATTTTCCCCAAACAGGTTGTTGGAAATTTAGGTTCAAACTTAACATGGGCTACATGGTCAACAATCTAATCATCTTTCCAAAATCCAACCCACCTCACCCCTGATGACTGCTGACAAGACCCAAACTGCCAGGAGCAATCCTAGATAACGAATTCCCATATATAGTCACTTGTAAGTCGAGTCCAGCTGCAAACTGCACAGACCCAGACCTGCCTTCGCATGATGCGCCGGCAAGTGTGGTCTATGACGTTTGATAGGAGTGATGAAAAGAACAAACAGCTTAGACCCTAATCAGCATTATGGACTCTGCCAGCGAGTATATATGGTAGTACCCCATAGCAAGGTGCAATTAATTTTTTATGACCACACCAATTTTCTGGAGACATAACAAAGAATTTGGCAAATTGGCATGAAGCCAGAAATGTTTCTGCTATAAGCTGTGTAGGGGAACAAGTGAAGATGTTGATGTATGGTCAGCATCCAACGCTTAATCTGTTGTGACATGAGAGACAACTGACATATGCCAAAGTTAGCATCAGATTACTACACAATGTGTAATAAAAGTTTAAAAGTGTATAAATTTTGAATGGGAACATGTTGTGGGGCTATGGCATCACCACTCAAAGAACCATGCACTGTTGCTTTAGTCCTGAAAAGGAACTCAACTAGCACACACAAATTACCATCCTTAACTCATTAACCCCTGAAGGTTTTTGTCATTTTTGCCTGAAATTCGAGTAGGAAACACATTTTGGGGGCTATTTCTGAATACATCCTAATACATTGATTTCCAAGAGATTTCCGGTTAACCTAATGCCTAGTTGTGTTAGAAACATCGTTTTTCATTGGCTATTTCGCTCTCGCATTAGGAGAAGGGTAAAAGTTGGAGTTCTTTTTTTTTTTTTGCTTAATTGACCCATCATTTTTGTATCCAGACCACTGTTTATTCCAAATGCCCATCTTATCCTATTTTTGCAAAGGTTCGCCTGTCTGTGTGCAGTTCAGACTGGTCTGCCTTAGATCTGAGGCCAAAAAGTTTAAATTTCGGACTCAAAATCAGATTCTGACCACAGGCACATTTTGGGTAGAAAATAATTGGGTCCAAAAATTTATGTTTTTCCGTCTGTATTTTGTAGTGCAACTAGAACGTCCAGATTATTTGGTATCATTGTAGAGATACATCTGTCAACCTTTCTATAATACCACCCACTGTAGTGTATCATACATACTACCTCCTGACACGTAAACACGGCGCCAGGGGTTAATGAGTTAACTTGAAGTCAAGAATGGCTCTTTTTATTGCCATAAAATGTAAAGGGGTTACATCTTGGTTGTGATACCTGTAAGGGTGCAAATTTCTGTTGATCTATGAAGAACACATTAAGTTGGACAGGTGAACGATTAATTAGATTTATGGGGACTGGCACGAGTTTAAATCACTGGGCAAATTACACCATCAGCGATCACCCTCTAGATAACGATAACCAAAACCATACAACCCACCCCAACAAAGCTGGGGGAGTTTGCAGCAAAGTGGGTACTCGTCTAGGGACCACAACATTTTATTTGAGTACAAAGTCTGAGCAAATATAGAACAGAAAAGTGATAATTGCAATAGTACTTTTTAAGAAATAGCGATCAGAGTGAATCAAATCATTGCCTGCTTATGTTTTTTTATATATATATTCTGTGCATGCAATTTTCTTGCCATTTTTTGTTTTTTCATGTTGTGATGAAAATAAAAAGAGATTGATGCAATTTCCCTTGATGTGCGGGTCATATTCGAAATTTGTGTAGTGAAAGAAAAAATTACATTTGTACTCTCTTGGGTGAAGAGATATTTAGGCCAACCCCGCGGTAATAAATTACGTCTTGTTCAGTGTGCGAATGTTACGCTAATTTGGGGAGGCATCCCAGCTGTGTACTGCCGTTTATTGATTGTTGGTGCAAGGATAGTCTGGTTCAGTTGAGTAGGGCCATACTAGAGGTAAGATAATACGTGTGGAGCTATCTCGTAGTAGGGCAGTAAAACTCGAGTGTAGGTAAAGAACTTAAGTTTTGTGTCACAGTACAAGTAGACAAGGATGGCAACAGACAGGCAGTTGATTAGGGAATTCAAGTCGATCGGTAGGGACGAACTTGGGTATGAATTTGCCCAGTTAGCTGAATTTGTTGAGCAAAGTGTTAGAGAACATAAGCAACAACTAGCCGAGGAACGAGAGAAAGACAGACAAGCGCAAGCAGCCAAGATCGAATGTGAGAAAGACAGACAAGCAGCTGAATGTGAGAAAGACAGACAAGCACAAGCAGCTGAGCTCGAACGAGAGAAAGGCGTACGAGAGCTCGAACTAGCCAGATTGCAGGCCGAAGAAAAAGCTAGAGAACGCGAACATATATTAGCCATGGAGAAGCAGAGTCCAGAAGGGGTGAAGACCTTAATGAACATTCAGGACACATGAGTGGGTGATCTGAAGACAGATCACCATGCCCATGTTCAATGACAAGGACGAAATCATTGACAACTTTTTGTCACAGTTCGAAAAGTTGGCATTGGTTCATCAGCTACCCAAAGACCAGCGGGCTATCAGTGTTTCGGCATTCTTACAGGGGGCTGCGAAAGACATCTACCATAATATGATGCCGAACGAGGTAGATGACTACGACGCTGTGAAGAAAGCGCTACTACGGCACTATGAGCTGTCGGTGGAAACGTTTAGGAAACTTTTTCGAGAATCGTCGAAAAGAGCTACAGAAACGCATGTGCAATTCCATAATGGCGTACGTGTAATTTTTGATAAGTGGATGAAAATGGCTGGTACCATGCAAACATATGAAAGCATATGCGAGGAAATTTTGAAGGAACATGTCTTAAGTACCTACCAGAAAGATTTAATAGTGTTCTTAGCGGAGCGTGAATTCTCAACCGTGGATGATATAAGGCTGATGGCTGAGTGCTATGAGAGTGCGCACTCACGTCCAACCACCTGGGGTGGCAAGGACCGACCTGGCATCAATGAGCATAGGAAGACCACTGAGGTGGCACCCCAAAGATGGAATGGTCAGAATGGTGGGAGGCCAGGGGCTGGAAATCCCAGCCGAGAACATTTCTGTGGGTCGGGGAAGACTCAGGGGGCAGAGAAGGATACTACAGGGAGGAAAGGTGAGCCGGTGTGTTACGGCTGCAACAGACCAGGCCATGTCATTAAGGATTGTAGGAAGCATCATCCGACAACGATTAATTCGGTAACTCCAAATGCTGTTAAGGAACAGGAACCAGGGGAGTTGACCAACACAACGGTAGCTACGGTAAATGGTGAGAGGGCAACCGTACTGTTTGATACTGGCTGTAGTTATCCAGCCTTGGTAGATAGAAGGTATGTCAAGCCTGGAGATTATACAGGTGAGACGGTTGAAGTCCAGTTTGCTAACCAGACGAAAGATTCGCTCCCAGTTGTTCACATAGACCTTGATTCGCCATATGTAAAGGGGCAAATTCAAGCAGCATGTTTGTCAGGATTGTCTTATGACGTGATATTAGGGTGTAGGTATGTGTTGCCACAGCCTAACCCTATGACGTGCACACCTGTACACATGGGGTCTGTTGAGACGAGGGCTATGAAGCGAAGGTCAAGGTCAAAGCCGCTAAGACACGTGACTTTGCCCATAGACAATTTGCTACCTGGCGAGTTGAGGAAGCTTCAAGAGGAAGATTTGTGTCTCAACAAGGTACGCAGGTACGCAAAGGATGGATCTATACGGAAATTGCCAGATGGCGAGGTAAAGTTAGTGACGAAACGCGGTATTTTGTATCGGTACGCTAGGAAAGGGACCAGTACGTTTAAACAAGTTGTTGTGCCTATAGCAAAGCGAGCAGAAGTGCTTAGGCTGGCACATGAGGGTCTACTTGGAAGCCACATAGGCATGGCAAAGACCAGGGAGAGGTTAGTGAGGGAATTCTACTGGCCAGGTGTATACGGGAATGTTCGGAGGTTCTGTTTGTCGTGTGACAAGTGTCAGCGGGTGGCACCCAGGACCTCCCATCGCCCAGTGCCACGAGCAACCACCCCACTGATTGACGAACCTTTCTCGAGGGTGGCAATGGACCTAGTAGGTCCAATAAAGCCGGCGGCAGAAAGCGGTAATTGTTATATACTAATGATAGTAGATTACACCACCCGGTACCCGGAGGCTGTGGCCTTGAAAACCATTGACTCAGTCACAGTGGCTGAGGCCTTGTAAGGAGTTTGGTCGAGAGTTGGTGTCCCAGATGAGATACTGACTGACCAGGGGACGCAGTTTGTGAGCCAGGTGATGGAAGAGGTACATAGGTTACTGTCCATTAGACACCTGATGACTACCCCGTATCACCCGCAGTGCAATGGTTTGGTGGAGCGTTTCAATGGGACTTTGAAACAGGCTCCGAAGGAGCTCCGTGAAGGTCGACCCAGGGATTGGGATCGATACCTTCCTGCGATACTTTTTGTGTATTGAGAAGTGCCACAAGCTAGTTTGGGTTTTTCACCTTTTGAGTTAGTCTGTGGAGGGACAGTTAGGGGACCCATGGCTATATTAAACAGATATGGACGGATGAGCAAGCATCTGAGGAAGTGCGAACAATATACCAGTATCTTGTTGATCTACGCAACAAGCTAGAAGAGTTTTCTAAATTGGCTCAGGAGAATCTCTGCGACGCAAGGGGATGTCAAGCCAAATTTTATAATAAAAAGACGAAGGAACATCATTTTGAGGTGGGTGACAAGGTGGTGTTGTTGCTGCTGCTGGAGCACAACAAACTTCAAGTCTCATGGAGGGGACCATTTGTGGTAACAGAAAAATGGTGGGCAGAACTACCATATCCGGGTAGGAGACAAGGAGAAGCTGTACCACATAAATCTCCTGAAATGTTACCGTAAAAGAGAGACACCCACAGAGTTCGTGGTTGCAACAGTTGTAACTGAAGAACCCGACGACAACGGAGGAGAGGCGGAAGTACTCCCTAGTTGTCCTTTGACGACGGAAGAAACTTGCGTCGACGTTGTCCTTGATGGAACGTTAACGTCAGAGCAACGTAAGGAAGTGGAGTTTTTACTCCAAGACTACGCAAGCGTCTTGAACAAACAACCTGGCAAGACAGAGTTGGAGGAGTTCACACTAAAGCTACTGGATGAGAAGCCAGTGAAGTTGAAACCGTATCCATTACCCTATGTGAAATTGGAAACTGTCCGAAACGAAATTCAAGCTTTGATAGACTTGGGAGTTACAGAACCAGCTGATTTGGTGTATTGCTCTCCGGTTGTGTTGGTGCAGAAGAAAGACGGTACACACAGATTTTGCGTCGATTACAGAAAGTTAAACAGGATCATGGAATTCCAGGTAGAACTGTTACCTGATCCTGAGTCCATATTTGCCGGGGCGACCAAAGCAAAATACTTTTCGAAGATCGATTTGTCTAAGGGGTACTGGCAAATTCCAGTTCAGAAGGAAGACCGAGCAAAACTTGCCTTTGCAACTCCAGATGGGACCTACCAGTGGGTGGTCATGCCATTCTGGGTGCAGACCGCGCTGGGCATCTTCACCTGCATGATGCAAAAATTACTGGAACCATTAAGGGGGGCTGGAGTCTCAAACTTCATGGACGATTTACTTTTAGCGACAGCGACTTGGGATGATAATATCATCTTACTGAAAAACGTTTTAGAGCGACTTTGACAAACGGGACTGACCACACAACCATCTAAGTGCCATATAGGGTTTAGAAAATTAACCTACCTAGGTCATACCCTCAACGAAGACACGTTAACACCCGATAGTTCAAAGTTCGACCAACTTTGAAACACAGCACGACCGACCACTAAGACGGAAGTTCGATCTTTCTTGGGACTAGCAGGGTATTATCATCACTATGTTGCTAACTTCAGCGCTATTGCAAGCCCATTGACTAACTTGACTCGGGGGGGAAAAGGCTCCAACGAAAGTTATATGGACAGATGCATGTGAACGAGCATTTCAGACATTGAAGGACAGACTGACGTCAGACGCAGTAGTGAAATTGCCTGATGTGACACGCGATTTTGTCTTACGTACTGACACTTGTGATAAAGGTTTAGGGGCAGTACTATTACAAGAGCATGACGGAAATTTATTCCCAGTTGCCTACAGTAGCAGGAAATTGTTAACCGCAGAATGCAATTATTCAGTCTCTGAGAAGGAATGCTTGACAATTGTCTTGGGATAATTAAATTCCAACATTACCTGTATGGATGAAAATTTATTTTAGAAACTGACCACCAACCACTCGGATATTTAGCTCAAGCTAAGTTGACCAATGGACGATTAATGAGATGGTCATTATTTCTACAACAGTATCAAATCCAGGTACGATATATTAAAGGCAAGAATGTAGGGGCTGACTGCTTAAGTAGACTAGGGACGTCTGAGGTGAAGGGTTCACCTGAGGACATGTAAGTGTATCAGATTAGATCTCCAAAAATTTGGAGAGTAAAAATCCCTGATTTTTCTCTTCAAGGAGGGAGCTATGTAAGGGTGCAAATTTCTGTCGATCTATGAAGAACACATTAAGTTGGACAGGTGAACGATTAATTAGATTTATAAGGACTGGCACAAGTTTAAATCGCTGTAACGCACTGATTGGTAATGTCACTGTCTTGTGAGCAGTGGTTCTTAATTGAAACTTTGTGTATTTAACTGAGAAGGATAGGGTTAACCTCCAATCTGTATCGAAACTGTCAATTCTGAAACTTCCCAGCAATAGGTATTTGGTAATCCAGTTTGGCAGACGGACTACATTTTTTTTAGTGCCTTAACTATAATTTGGATTGGTTACGCTGAATAAGGGGTCATGATTCTACATGAAAACTCTCAGTTTTAAATGTGCCTATCGCAACACTTTTAATCAGTCGACACCATTTTCTGCAAGAGAAAAACAAAGGTAGAGGGCTCCAGGTCGAATTTAGAAGAAATTCACTCATAATTAGGATCCAAGGGATCGGATGTCTGGAAAAATCTATGAACTCAATTCTAGCGGTAAAAGCTTGAAGACACAAGGTGAGATAGTTCCACGTGAAGTATCTACGTAACATACCACTGACGTATCACGTACTTACAAAATGAAAAGTGACCACACAAAGTTGGAGGCTGAAAGAGGCGGGACACATGTTAATTTTGGAAAGGGGAAAGTGTAAAGGACCCAGACTTACAG